>VZQC01013424.1:1088428-1135274 GCA_009823505.1 Rhizomys pruinosus
TGGTAGAATGTAAGGGCTGCGATTGGGGTGAATGGTGAAACTACAGCAATGTAGTCTGGACACTCATTTGATCAATTTGATTGAACAAACAACCTGTCACCCCCCACTGGATGGTGGGGCTGTGGGGGTTTGGGCACAACAGCCTGCAGATTGGTTTTGCACGAAGGATGCTTGTACTCATGGATTATCACTTATAGCTAAAAAATGAACAAAAAATACTGAGAGAAAGATGCAGGACAATTATGGCAGAATGCATGATCTGGGATGGGGTGGGGGTAGGGGGAAGGGAAAGGGAAATATGCCTGATCTGAATTGGAAAATGATGTATGAATTGCACAAAGCATCAATAAAAATTAAATTAAAAAAATATTTTCTTTATAATTCTGATGTGTAAATACATATTGGGATTTTCCCTACTTTTTACACATGATATTGAGCACACTATTCTTCACCATGACAAGATATATGACTACTTCATGATAGCAAATCATTTTTATTTCTTTTTGTAGCAGCTTTCCTGCATGAGTGTCCCACCAAAGTGTACCTGTGTTGTCTCCAAACTTTTATGGTCATAAACCCTACTTCAGTAAATAATTTCGTGAGAGTGTCGTTTCATATTTTAACAATATCTTTGGGATTGTGTTCCTGAAATGTTTCAAAGCCTAAATCTCTAAGTGCCATCTCTAGATATGGCTAACTTTCCCTCTATAGGCATTGATTTATGATATCCTTATGCAAACACTGCACAAAGTGAGACTTAGCCCTCCCTTCCCATTACATCATGTTAAAACTTTCTATATTCAGCATTGGCCTGGGAAACAAACGGTATCTTTGTGCACTTCCAGTTAGCATTTTTCCCAGGTATGCTTTTAATTTGGAACCAAATAATTTTCTTCCCACATCTCCATTAATATCTATAGATAATCCTCAGACTTCTTCAAAGCCTGTCCTCTGATGGATGCAACCCCTGTCCTCTGTAGAACCTGCCCCCGCTTGCCCTCTGGCACACTTGAGTGAAATTCACCATGTGGCTCAAGTTACCTCTCTTCCATGGTGGAAGAAAGTGAGTCTCAGAATGACAATATCCTGGCATAGAAGCAACTTAAAAGGCGACAGGCACAACTCTTCACAGGTCTTGGCAGAACTTGTTTTGCAGTAATTACAAGTGTCCTCGCTTTCGTCCTGCATCTCTCAGTGTCCTTTCCTTCCCCAGAAGAGGCCACTGATTCAGAGGATGGGAAGAAGTTGAGAGAAGCAGCGGCCATCTTCCGCTATCCTAGCACCTAGACTTTGAGTTCCTGGGCCCTGAGTTGGTAAGCCTTGAAGTACCAAAGGTGGGGTTCCACATCTGTATGAGCTGTGTCCGTGACAATATCTAATTATTTTGTACCCATGGACTCAGATATGGGGGAACAAAATCAGAATAAGCCATTATAGGATTCAGCAACAACTTAACATCAGAGAGGCAGAATGAGAAAGAATCATTGCGACATCAGTTTTACTGAATCATTGTCAGGAAATTAAGTCCTCCATCTCTTAACCTCTCCAGCCACATCTCTCTGAGAAATCCTGTCCACATGGCGCTGGCCTCCTCCACAGGAGAACAAGTCCTGGAAACCTCAGGCGCTCTCCAGGCCCTGCCCAGAAATCACCAGGCTGACCAGACCGCTAAGGAGTTGCCCACAACCCCTCTGCCAGGCCTGTCCTTTCCTGTTCTTTGTTCATTCTTCCTCTCTCATCTGAAGAGGTTTGGGCTATGGAGCCAAAGCCCTCATCCTTTCCACAAACAGGGCTTATAATATTTTCATATGATTGTAAGCATGTCAGGAACCCAAATTGCAGCCCACGCCCAGCAGTCTACTTAAAATGTCAACAAGGAAAGAAAAAAAAATCAATCTTAAGGTGGCCAAAGCCCACTGGAATTCTCTGAGAGCAAGCTGGGCTCTTATAAGAACCCCACAAAGTGTTTGCTGAGCGACAGAGGATGCAAATGCTGCTTCCAGTGGGCATGCTGGGTGCAGGACCTGGAGGGTCAGCCTACCTGTGCTGTGTTCAAGAGGGGATCCCATCAGAGGCCAGAACAGTGGCCGCATTCACACTGGATCATCAGACCAAGCAGTCCAGTCATAAAAGTCTCAAGATCAGACAGTGGGTTGGCAGCAAACGTCTTTTTTTCCCCATTAGCAGTTTGTGGGCTGGGGCAAATCTCCAAATACTTTGTGGCAGTGCCACTGAGTGAAGACTGGGTTGTACTTTGGTTGCTTAATACCAAGGATGACATTCTCCACTGCCCTTCCGTGACAGGACAAACATTTTCACTGAAATTACTTTAGGGTAGACAAGTTTTAGGGTAAACTTTTCTTTGAATGAATTATTTAGCATAAAAGGCTAAACAAAAACTGTGCACAGAGGTGGTAACAATTAAGCAGAGAACTTGTCCTTTATTTGAGGTTCGGCACAAGCTAGAGGAACATTTGACTCTGGGCAGCTTTCATCAAACCCCAAAGGCAGTTATCAATACCCAGTGTTTGCCTTTACTAGGACACTCCAATAGTGGCTTCCTGTGGTCACAAAGTGGTGGACTCTGTGGTCAGTTTTATTCTGTATTACAAGTTATACAAGATAAATACCCTAGGAAACGCTTCAGTTCCCACCTACCAGGGCCAACAATAATTATGCCACATATTCATGCTGTCATTAACACATGCATTTGAGAATTAAACAGCTCATTATGATGAGGGAATGGTGCCCAGCACTTACAGACAGGGACAGGGGTTTAGTGTGTTGTGATACTTGCGTAGAGAGACAGTGGAAGAGTGCCCTTCAAAAATGTCTGCAGATGGCCCAGGGCCTCGTTAAACTGCACACTCATTTGGGATAGGTCTGCAGAGATCCCTGAGAAACAACAGTTGCATCAAGTTCCCAGGGCATATCTAGGTCCTTGGGATGTAGCTGGTCTGGGCGACAAACCTTGAGTATCAAGGTTGTAAAATATACCCAGCGTACAGTGCACACAGCAGTAATGGTTCCCTCTTGGAAGTGGTCCAGGTCCAAAATCATAGCTGTTGTTGGACATATTTTGTTCAGTCTTCTCTTTTTAGTTTGAAGATCTCTTTTTTAAAATTTTTATTTATTTCTGTATGTGTATGAATGTACTGTCTGCATGTAGGTCTGTGCACCCGTGTTGTGCAATGCCACGGAGGTCAGAAGAGGGTGTCGGATTCCCCTGAAACTGGAGTTTCAGACGGCTCTCGGCCGCCATGTGGGTGCCCAGGCTCGAACCCGGGTCCTCTGTAAGAGCGGTCGGCACTCTTAACCACTAGGCCATCTCTCCAGCCCTGAAGATCTCGTTTAGAAATTGTTGTGTGATATTTCCTGACATCGGTGCTAGTGTTTTAGTTATCGCTTGCCTTTGACTCACGATAAGAAATCCCCATTGAATCAGTCAGCTCTCCTGCCAGTCGTGAGGCCCCAAAAGATAAGAAGTCTGATCCATAGGTAGAAGAGATTCCAAAGCCATTATGAAGGGACTGTAATCATTTGAAAACTTAAGTCAAGTGTGTTGGTTAAATATTAGTCTAGGGGCTGGAGAGATGGCGCAGTGGTTAAAAGCACCAGCTGCTCTTCCAGAGGACCCAGGTTCAATTTCCAGCACCCACATGACAGTAACAACCACCTATAACTCCAGTTCTAGGGGATCCAATGCCCTCTTCTGGACTCGGCAGGCATTGTATGACACAGGTACACTTACATACATGCAGGAAATACACTTATACAATAAAATAAGATATCTAAAAAAGTACGTAAATATTAGTCTACAACATTAGCTCTTCTACATAAAAATAATAATGTACGTAGTTACTAGAAGGGCTCTTTAAAAGCATTTATGGGGCTGGGGAGACCTGGGGAGATGGCTCAGTGGTTAGGAGCACTTACTACTCTTTCAGAGGACCCAAATTCAGTTCTCAGCAACCTCATTGGGTGTCCTACAACTGCTTGCCTATAACTCCAGCTCCAGAGCACCTGATGTCCTCCTTTTTCTGTGAGGATCTGCAGTCACATGTATATACCAAAACACAGACACACCTACATACACATAATTAAAAAATAAAAGTCAATCTTTAAGGTTAAAAATCATTTAGCCATTGACTGTAAACCTGTGTAACAATCCATCCCTCATCTCTGGGTGGTATGTGAGAGATTGGAGAGGCCACAGCATAGTGCCAATGAACACCAAGTGATGATTATATTTTGTACTTAAGATAGAAGACTATGTTCCAGGTCATTTTTGTGTGTATGTATAGGTATGTATGTGCCCATGTGAAGGGGGTGAAGGCCAGAGGTCAACCTTGGGTGCCGTTCCTCAGGCGCTGTCTATCTTGTTTTGAGATATCATCTCTCACTGGCCCGAAGCTTTCCAACTAGACTAGGCTGGCTGACCAGTGAACCCCCTTTACAGAATTTGCTTTCACATCTTATCCCTGGGGTCTTTCCCATTCTTTAAGGGATTACTTGTCTGTGTACCTCCAGCGTTAGGGTTGCCAGAGAAAATACGGGAGAAAATATTGCATGGAACACATGTATACAAAAAATGTTATTTGTCTAAAATTCAAGTTTAATTCCATGATGGTTAGTGTGTCAGGGTGACACACCTAGAGTCACCTGGGAAGAGGGTCTCCACGAGGGATTATCTAGATCAGGTTAGCCTATAGCATGTCGGTTGGGCACTGTCTTGAGTACATGAATTGACATGAGAAGACCTGGCCTAAAATTGGGTGGAACAATTCCCTAGGCAAAGGTGCTGGATTGCATAACAGTAGAGGAAGCTGGCTGGGCACCAAGGGGCACGCATGCATCTCTCAGGGCTCTAGGCTGTGTCTGTGATGTCAGAGCTGGCTCAGGCATCTGCGGCTGTGCTTTTCAGTGTTGATGGACTAAAATCTGAAACCCCGAGCTAAATAAACCCTTTCTCCTTTGAATTGTTTGTGGTCAGAGTATTTGATCACAGAGGCAGAAATGGAACTAGGGAAATCTAGTATTTCATCTCTGACAATCCTATTCAAGGTAAGAGCTGCCTCCTCAGAGACCTCTCCACAGATTCGAGAGACACCTCCACTCTTTCTCCCATCACTGACTCTGTACAATATTGTATCCTACTGATGGCCATCCACTGCTGCAAAATATGATCACCATTTTCTTAACTCATGTGTGTGGGGGGGGTGTGAAAGTACTGTCACCTCTGTATGTGTGTATGTGTGTGTCTGTGAGTGTGTATGTGGCATGTACATGAGTCTGTGTGTATGGAATGTACATCGTACAGGTGCACTCACTCCCGTGTATGTAAATGTGTGTGTATATGTATGTACGCATGTGTGCATGAATGTATGTGTGTCTATGCACAAGTGCATGTGGAGGCCAGAGGTCAATGTCATAGGTCTTCATTGCTTTCCACATAATTTGGGGGGACAGGGTCTTTCATTGAGCCTAGAGTTCTTGTTTCTACTAGACTGGCTGGCCAGTGAGCCCCTAGGGATCCTCCTGTCTCCACTTCCTCAATACTGGGGGTAGAGCCACATACTGCAACACCCCACATTTACATGAGTACTGGAGATCCAAACTCATGTCCTCGTGTTTTCAAAGCAAGAACTTTGCCCACCGAGCCATCTCTCTAGACTTTAAATCTTTTCAGTAAAAGAGAAACAGAAACAGAGAATATTCACTTGTTTTATTATAGTACATTATTAAAGTTGTAGTTTATTATTAATTATTGGTCATTTCTTACATTTATACCTAAGTTAAATTTTTACCATAAGCATGTAACTAAAGGGAAAAAGACTATAAATAGAGTTCAGTGTTTTCATGGCTGCCCTTAGAACAATGCCCCTACAGGTGAGGGTGGCCTCCATAGCTATCTAACATTCTTTTCTTCTTCCTTAGTGTGTACTTTATCATGTCTGTTTCCTGCTGTGAAAACATCACTCAGTGAATCAGGAGAGGAACATGATTAGCTGTTTGATCCACTGCTCTGTCACCTGTGCCTAGCAAGTAATGAGTACATAGTAAACATGTCACCACCATGTTTAGAAAGAATGATTGTGTCAACTTCTGCAAAGATCTCTGCCTATATACCTGAAGGATGTTTTGTCTCCTGCAAACAAGTGAAGCGTTCATCAGAGCATGTACCCTAACTCATCAGCTTCTCCAATGCTGTGCCTAATAACACAGAACCAAACACACTGTTGTAATTTTCTCCCTCAAAGACAGAACCTGATGATTATTCATAGTTTGACTCTCCTTTAAATAAATTGTTGATTTCTTTACATCCAAAATTGTAATTGAAAGCATGTCCTTGAAAAATGTGGAGCATTGAGGATCTGAAAGATGGCTCAGTGGATAACGGTGGTTACTGCTCTGCCAGAAGTCTGAGCTTGGGTCCTAGCAGGGCAGGTGGCTCACAAAATGCCTAAAACTCCAGCTCCAAGGGATCTGATGCCTCTGTCTGGCCTCTGTAGGTACATGCACATATACACGCACATATAAACAGAGAAATACACACATAAATAAACTAAATCTTCAAAAAATAAAACAGAAAAACAAAGAACATCATTCTCTTAGCAAAACAGTAGGTACCGCAAACACTCAGCAAGAGCCCATGGAACTCTGAAAAGATCCAGGAATAAACAGAGAAATAGGTGGAGGAGGCAATTGTCCATTTTTCTACAATAGCCCCCAGTTAGTATGGGTAAAGTAGATTAAAAGTGTCCACTGTATTAACCCCTGTTGAGCTTGTTGCTTCACATAAATGAAAAGTAACAATGCATGTACAGTAGGTGAATGACTCTTTATAAAGATACATTTCCCCATTAACAGTCTTGATGGGAGGAAGGAAAAGGCTCCAGTATCGATTATTTCTAACCTGGTTAAAGCCCACAGTAAGGGTTCGACAACAGATGAATCATAGTGAAATGGAAACAGGAAGCAGTAGAATCTCTGAGCCACTCATTCCACCCCATTTCCAGAAGGGCTGAGTGACCCCGATTCTGCCTGCTGCTGTTTTACTGGCAAACTTGGGACAGAATTTTTGTCACCTTCATTCATGAAAACAAGTTCAGGAACTGCTTAAGGGCAAGTCGCATGTTTGGTCATTATCCAAATCCTAATGTCTATTACTATTAATATTGAGTAAAAGCTGTGGTAGAGGAATCAATGGCTGCTATTTGTTTAAATTAGTGATTTAATTATAATCCTCGGTAATGATCAACTAAACTAATTATTGGCTTTAATTTATAATTCCCATATCTTACATTTAAATGACTCATCTACTTCAATAATTTGGGGGAAAGATGTACAAAAT
The DNA here is from genome assembly GCA_009823505.1 of Rhizomys pruinosus. NCBI lineage: Eukaryota > Metazoa > Chordata > Mammalia > Rodentia > Spalacidae > Rhizomys > Rhizomys pruinosus. Next base: position 1,095,783 of record VZQC01013424.1, read on the forward strand.
CAGGAGGAAGGCCAAGGGTACAACCCAGAGCACATCAGGCTACATACTCCACATTTATGCACTCTTCAGAATTCTTAACTACAAACTTCCTTTCCTCAACCAGTCCATGCTGGGTGCAGGACCTGGAGGGTCAGCCTACCTGTGCTGTGTTCAAGAGGGGATCCCTCAGAGGCCAGAACAGTGGCCGCATTCACACTGGATCATCAGACCAAGCAGTCCAGTCATAAAAGTCTCAAGATCAGACAGTGGGTTGGCAGCAAACGTCTTTTTTTCCCCATTAGCAGTTTGTGGGCTGGGGCAAATCTCCAAATACTTTGTGGCAGTGCCACTGAGTGAAGACTGGGTTGTACTTTGGTTGCTTAATACCAAGGATGACATTCTCCACTGCCCTTCCGTGACAGGACAAACATTTTCACTGAAATTACTTTAGGGTAGACAAGTTTTAGGGTAAACTTTTCTTCGAATGAATTATTTAGCATAAAAGGCTAAACAAAAACTGTGCACAGAGGTGGTAACAATTAAGCAGAGAACTTGTCCTTTATTTGAGGTTCGGCACAAGCTAGAGGAACATTTGACTCTGGGCAGCTTTCATCAAACCCCAAAGGCAGTTATCAATACCCAGTGTTTGCCTTTACTAGGACACTCCAATAGTGGCTTCCTGTGGTCACAAAGTGGTGGACTCTGTGGTCAGTTTTATTCTGTATTACAAGTTATACAAGATAAATACCCTAGGAAACGCTTCAGTTCCCACCTACCAGGGCCAACAATAATTATGCCACATATTCATGCTGTCATTAACACATGCATTTGAGAATTAAACAGCTCATTATGATGAGGGAATGGTGCCCAGCACTTACAGACAGGGACAGGGGTTTAGTGTGTTGTGATACTTGCGTAGAGAGACAGTGGAAGAGTGCCCTTCAAAAATGTCTGCAGATGGCCCAGGGCCTCGTTAAACTGCACACTCATTTGGGATAGGTCTGCAGAGATCCCTGAGAAACAACAGTTGCATCAAGTTCCCAGGGCATATCTAGGTCCTTGGGATGTAGCTGGTCTGGGCGACAAACCTTGAGTATCAAGGTTGTAAAATACCCAGCGTTCCAGTGCACACCAGCAGTAATGGTTCCTCTTGGAGTGGTCCAGGTCCAAAATCATAGCTGTTGTTGGACATTATTTTGTTCAGTCTTCTCTTTTAGTTTTGAAGTATCTCTTTTTAAAATTTTTATTTATTTCGTATGTGTATGAAGTACTGTCTGCATGTAGGTCTGTGCACCCATGTTGTGCAATGCCACGGAGGTCAGAAGAGGTGTCGGATTCCCTGGAACTGGAGTTTCAGACGGCTCTCGGCCGCCATGTTGGGTGCCAGGCTCGAACCGGGTCCTCTGTACGACGGTCGGCACTCTAACCGCTAGGCCATCTCTCCAGCCTGAGATCTCGTTTAGAAATTGTTGTGTGATATTTCCTGACATCGGTGCTAGTGTTTTAGTTATCGCTTGCCTTTGACTCACGATAAGAAATCCCCATTGAATCAGTCAGCTCTCCTGCCAGTCGTGAGGCCCCAAAAGATAAGAAGTCTGATCCATAGGTAGAAGAGATTCCAAAGCCATTATGAAGGGACTGTAATCATTTGAAAACTTAGTCAAGTGTGTGGTTAAATTAGTCTAGGGCTGGGAGAGATGGCGCAGTGGTTAAAGCACCCACTGCTTTCCAGAGGACCAGGTCAATTTCCAGCACCCACATGACAGTAACAACCACCTATACTCATTCTAGGGGATCAATGCCCTCTTCTGGACTGGCAGGCATGTATGACCGGTACACTTAATACAGAGGAAATACATTATACAATAAAATACGATATCTAAAAAGTACGTAACTATAGTCTACAACATAGCTCTCTACATAAACATAAAATGTATAGTTACTAGAAGCTCTTAACATTTATGGGGCTGGGGAGGAGCCTGGGGGATGGCTCAGTGGTTAGGAGCACTTACTACTTTTCAGAGGACCCAATTCAATTCCGCACCTCATTGGGTGTCCTACAACTGCTTGCCTATAACTCCAGCTCAGAGCACTGATGTCCTCCTTTTTCTGTGAGGATCTGCAGTCACATGTATATACCAACACAAGACACACCTACATACACATAATTAAAAAATAAAAGTCAATCTTTAAGGTTAAAAATCATTTAGCCATTGACTGTAAACCTGTGTAACAATCCATCCCTCATCTCTGGGTGGTATGTGAGAGATTGGAGAGGCCACAGCATAGTGCCAATGAACACCAAGTGATGATTATATTTTGTACTTAAGATAGAAGACTATGTTCCAGGTCATTTTTGTGTGTATGTATAGGTAGTATGTGCCCATTGTGTAGAGTCAATTGGGTGGTAGGGGAGAGAACTTCCATGGGAAGTCAAGCTGTGCTTGCGTGTTACCGTTCCCATTCTTTAGGGATACGCTGTGTACCCAGCTGTTCCAGAGAAGGTATTTAGTACACATGATACAAAAAATTTAAAGCAGGGGAGTGCAAGGTGATTCGGGGAAAAAAACACATACTGCAGGTGATTATCAATTGATCATCAGCTCGACTAGATATTGTTCAAGGCCCTGAATATAATGTGTGTGTACTCTGGTTGGCTCTTAAAACTTTATGGCTGGAGTGGGGATATGTCTGTGTGAATACGTTCAGAGGTTATTACCCCTTGAAATGGATGAGGCCCTTGTTGCTTCTTATTCAGACTTATTTAACGTCTAATCTATTTAGAATCTGTCATTGCTTTGTTCGTGGGGAATATGTAGTTCCCTCCTTTTCACTTTCTAGTTCGGTGCACGCTTGTGCCAGTGATGACTTTTGTGTGTATTAGCATAGAACGATTTGTTTTGTTACTGTTATTTGTTATTCTATTGCCTTCTGTAGTGATAGTCAACGGTGTGTCTATTCTCTATCCCTAACTTCACGAGGGCTTTACTGACTTCGACAGTGGTACGCTAAGATTGTATTTTTTTGGTCTTTCGCATTCTGTTCTTGCCCTTTGAGTTACATTGTGTAATCAGATGATATTATGCTCCTTCCACTTCTTGAGTGCTGTCATAGAGACTGGGCATCGTAACACACTCGGGTGGAACAATTCCCTAGGCAAAGGTGCTGGATTGCATAACAGTAGAGGAAGCTGGCTGGGCACCAAGGGGCACGCATGCATCTCTCAGGGCTCTAGGCTGTGGTCGGGTGATGTCAGAGCTGGCTCAGGCAGTTCTGCGGCTGTGCTTGCAGTGTGTGAGGGATTAAAAAGTCTGAAACCCCGCGCTAAATAAACCCTTCTCCTGGTTGAATTGGGTTGTGGTGCAGAGTATTGAGACAACAGAGGCAGAAATGGAACTAGGGAAATCTAGTATTTCATCTCTGACAATCCTATTCAAGGTAAGAGCTGCCTCCTCAGAGACCTCTCCACAGATTCGAGAGACACCTCCACTCTTTCTCCCATCACTGACTCTGTACAATATTGTATCCTACTGATGGCCATCCACTGCTGCAAAATATGATCACCATTTTCTTAACTCATGTGTGGTGGGGGGGTGTGGAAAGTACTGTCACCTCTGTATGTGTGTATGTGTGTGTCTGTGATGTGTGTATGTGGCATGTACATGAGTCTGTGTGTATGGAATGTACATCGTACAGGTGCACTCACTCCCGGTATGTAATGTGTGGTGTATATGTATGCACGCATGTGTGCATGAATGTATTGTGTGTTATTGCACAAGTGCATGTGGAGCAGGTCAATGTCATAGGTCTTCATTGCTTTCCACATAATTTGGGGGGACAGGGTCTTTCATTGAGCCTAGAGTTCTTGTTTCTACTAGACTGGCTGGCCAGTGAGCCCCCTAGGGATCTCCTGTTCCCTCTCATCACCTGAGCCAGGCATCATGCCTGTACCACATTTACATGAGTACTGGAGATCCAAACTCATGTCCTCGTGTTTTCAAAGCAAGAACTTTGCCCACTGAGCCATCTCTCTAGACTTTAAATCTTTTCAGTAAAAGAGAAACAGAAAACAAGAATATTCACTTGTTTTATTATAGTACATTATTAAAGTTGTAGTTTATTATTAATTATTGGTCATTTCTTACATTTATACCTAAGTTAAATTTTTACCATAAGTATGTAACTAAAGGGAAAAAGACTATAAATAGAGTTCAGTGTTTTCATGGCTGCCCTTAGAACAATGCCCCTACAGGTGAGGGTGGCCTCCATAGCTATCTAAAAATCTTTTCTTCTTCCTTAGTGTGTACTTTATCATGTCTGTTTCCTGCTGTGAAAACATCACTCAGTGAATCAGGAGAGGAACATGATTAGCTGTTTGATCCACTGCTCTGTCACCTGTGCCTAGCAAGTAATGAGTACATAGTAAACATGTCACCACCATGTTTAGAAAGAATGTCTGTGTGGGGCTGGAGGGATGGCCCTAGCGGTAAGCGCGTCTAAAGCTCTGCAGAGGACCGGTGCGATTCCCAGCACCCACCGGGGCTATAACTGCGGACTCAGTTCAGGAGAACTCCAGTCAGGGGAATCGAACCCTCTTCGACTCCCGCGCATCACCGACACGGGTCCAGCAACCTGCATGCAGACAATAACAGACACATAAAAATAAATAAAATAAATAAAAAAAAAAAAAAAAAAAAAAAGATAAGAATGATGTGTTCAACTTCTGCAAAGATCTCTGCCTATATACCTGAAGGATGTTTTGTCTCCTGCAAACAAGTGAAGCGTTCATCAGAGCATGTACCCTAACTCATCAGCTTCTCCAATGCTGTGCCTAATAACACAGAACCAAACACACTGTGTAATTTTCTCCCTCAAAGACAGAACCTGATGATTATTCATAGTTTGACTCTCCTTTAAATAAATTGTTGATTTCTTTACATCCAAAATTGTAATTGAAAGCATGTCCTTGAAAAATGTGGAGCATTGAGGATCTGAAAGATGGCTCAGTGGATAAGGTGGTTTACTGCTCTGCCAGAAGTCTGAGCTTGGGTCCTAGCAGGGCAGGTGGCTCACAAAATGCTAAAACTCCAGCTCCAAGGGATCTGATGCCTGTCTGGCCTCTGCAGGTACAGCACCTATACACGCACATAGAAACAGAGAAATACACACCATAATAACAACTTCAAAAATAAAACATGAAAAACAAAGAACATCATTCTCTTAGCAAAATAGTAGGTACCGCAAACACTCAGCAAGAGCCCATGGAACTCTGAAAAGATCCAGGAATAAACAGAGAAATAGGTGGAGGAGGCAATTGTCCATTTTTCTACAATAGCCCCCAGTTAGTATGGGTAAAGTAGATTAAAAGTGTCCACTGTATTAACCCCTGTTGAGCTTGTTGCTTCACATAAATGAAAAGTAACAATGCATGTACAGTAGGTGAATGACTCTTTATAAAGATACATTTCCCCATTAGCAGTCTTGATGGGAGGAAGGAAAAGGCTCCAGTATCGATTATTTCTAACCTGGTTAAAGCCCACAGTAAGGGTTCGACAACAGATGAATCATAGTGAAATGGAAACAGGAAGCAGTAGAATCTCTGAGCCACTCGTTCCACCCCATTTCCAGAAGGGCTAAGTGACCCCGATTCTGCCTGCTGCTGTTTTACTGGCAAACTTGGGACAGAATTTTTGTCACCTTCATTCATGAAAACAAGTTCAGGAACTGCTTAAGGGCAAGTCGCATGTTTGGTCATTATCCAAATCCTAATGTCTATTACTATTAATATTGAGTAAAAGCTGTGGTAGAGGAATCAATGGCTGCTATTTGTTTAAATTAGTGATTTAATTATAATCCTCGGTAATGATCAACTAAACTAATTATTGGCTTTAATTTATAATTCCCATATCTTACGTTTAAATGACTCATCTACTTCAATAATTTGGGGGAAAGATGTACAAAATCAGGAGGAAGGCCAAGGGTACAACCCAGAGCACATCAGGCTACATACTCCACATTTATGCACTCTTCAGAATTCTTAACTACAAACTTCCTTTCCTCAACCAGTCCGAGAATGTAGAAAAAAATAAACTTACCAATGAGGACATTTTTGTGGTGTGTGCGTGAGTGTGTGTGTGTGTGTGTGTGTGTGTGTGTGTGTGTTATATACATGGTCTGTGTGTGTGGTGTATTTATACATGTATGTACAGGTGCATGAGTTATGCATACATACAAGGGCCAAAGGAGGGCATCATATATCCTGCTCTGTACCTCTCTGTATTATTCCCCCTGAAACAGAATCCCTCACTGAACCTGGAGTTAGCAAGCCCAAGGACCATCCTGCCTCTGCCCCTCCCAACACTTACAGGTATGCATGCTACCACATGTAGCATTTTATATGAGCCCCAGGGATTCATGCTTAAGTCCTCATTTGTGAAGCAAGTGTTCTTATCCACTGAGCATATCCCCAGCCTCTCAACCAAGGCTATTTTAATGTCAAAAATGTTATCAAAGTGAAAAAATATCAATACTACATACACACTTTATTTTTCCACAAACCTCTTTTGTCTTTGAGCATCTTATCGACTTTCAATTATTTGATCATCATGCTCCATTAACAAACTTTCAAAGTGAGAAAAATTGAAGATGACTACTTAAAATGAGACCTCTGGAAACCCAAAAATATCATCCAATGCAAAGCGGTCACACTAGATTTTGAAGTTAAGTTACAGTGTACTTTCACATAAGAGGTTTTGTTTGTTTGTTATTTAAGTATGAGCTGAGAAACAAGCCTCCTTTAGCTATAAGAAATATTTCTTATTTGCTGTTAGTAGAATCTGGAAAATCATCCAGGTATAAAGAACTATTGCCTAAAAAAATTAAACTGATATCAAATCTACCCATAGGCAGTTTTATTTTAAGATACTGTATTTTACTTAAAAGTTATCTATTATATTAGTTATTTTTCCTGTTGCTGTGATAAAATACCCTGACCAACACACCTTAAGGGAGAAAGAATTTATTGTGACTCCCAGCTCAAGGCTACAGTAGTCAGGACAGGGAAGTCAAGCTATCAAGATCTTGAGGCAGAGGGTCACATGACATCCACAATCAGGAAGCAGAGAGAGACGAGTGCTGGTGCTCAGCTAACCTCCTTCTTTTCATGAAGTCTGAGATGTGATCCCAGGAAATGGTGCTGTCCTCTGCAGGGTAAGTCTTCACACCTCAATTAATCTGATCAAGATGATCCCTCACAGGATGTCCAGAGGCTAGCCTAATCAAAATAATCTTTCGCAGGTATGCCTGGAATCTTGACTCCTAGATCCTGTCAAATTGACAATCAATATTAACCAACACAGCTATATTTTGTATTTAGATCTTAGTTTCCATGCAAACTGATACCTTTCCCTGGATTTTTACTTTTCCAAAACTATTGAAGTTGCACCCTTTTAGGAAAGGGAACCTGAGAGACAGGCAAGGGTATTAGCAAAGTAAGGGTGATACATAGATACCGATAATACTACCTTTGCTGTGTACTAGTTCTATGAACATCAGCATGGTTCTCTGACCCTGAATTCCATAACACTCATCTGTGCAATGTTTATAGAAATCATCATCACCTTAAACTGCCATGGAGACTTAATGAGCCAAAGTATACAAAGTGCTGCTCATACACTAAGCACTTGGTATGTCTTTGCTTCTCCCTCGCACTTCAATTAATATGTTACCAAAGTCAACAGCAGATGCATAAACAAAGCTGAATTTTCCAGCTCTTATATATAAATTTCAATTTGTGATCAGCAATTAACAATAATACAAATGGGTGGATATAAAATAAATTAACTGGAGTACAGCAGATCTCTGACCCTCTAAGGGCCTTTATAATGTTCTTGGCCATTTTAGTCCCTTTGAGTGCTGTGTTATTTGACCCTCCCTTTCCTGCCATCAATTTGGGGTCTTACGGTCCCCTCTGAGAACCTCTCTGGATAGTCCCAAGGGATCTAGGACTACAAAGCCAAAGTAGCTGCAGGGAGAATCCCCCCATCAGAGGATATCGACAAAGACATCGCCAGAGAGCTCCTGCCACACATATCTATTTATAGCCATTGTTCTCCAGGACACACAAAGGGCCAAGTCACCAGCATTTCATTATGTCACTAAGGCAATGCTGGGTGAATGGTAGGAGGGTTACTCTTCCCGTGAGAACTGCACTGTACTTGTTAGTCTGAGTCTCCAAGTCTTCAAGGACATCAAATGTCTACAATTTCCCAATGAAAGAGACGTGTTGTAGAGAAAATTCCTCCAAGTAAAACATCTGCCATTTTCATCAGATCAGCTGTGCCATCCTTATCAGATCCATTTGTGCCCATCACAATCTGGCTTATTGACTGCTGACATTCCTTCAGGGGAAGGCAATGGGTCACTAAACCTCACCTGAAATTCCAGACACTCTTCCCAACCATGTGTACGCAAGTCTAGCCTAACTGCACCTGGTCTCTAGGTCTTAGGAGGTGCAGGAATATATAGGCTGGGGGTGTTGACTGAGAAGGGGCTCTGACTATACAGCTAGGGGAAGCCATCACTCATCCGGGATAAAACATTCTTAGAGTCACCCTGAACCTGCAGTCAATCCCTCACTCATGTTGTATAAGAAAGCTCCATAAAACTCACTGGTTTCTCAGGATGAACTTTGGTAGAATTGTATCTCAGTTTGTTATTACGACCCTTGAGGTGGGGAAGATATTGATTACATCTCCCTATAGAAGGAATTTTCACAAGAAGATGGAAGACATAAGCTGTATGAAGGAAGCCAGAGCTTCTTCCTTGCACCCTGTGAACTTGAGGCACAGGAGCACTAGACAGGGAGTCTAAAGTGATGTGACTTGGGTATCAATTCAGACAGGAGTGTATTTCAGAACCTCAGCTCTGTGACCTGTCCAAGGAAGATAATAAACACTACTCCACTGTTAATGTTCAAAAACTAAATAAGGAAAATGCATGCAAGGTTGAGATCATTTTTGCTTGCCTTATGAGAGGTAAACTCTAAATCATCTCTCGGACTTCCCAGTTTCCACACACCTTCAATGCTTTGCCTGTTCCCACCATTTCTCTGGAAACGTTCTGTGAGCCATACACAGTCGCTCTTGGTATTACCATCATGATTGAGGTGATTTTTCTAACAGAAGGGCTGACGCCAATGTAAGCGACACATTAATCACATTCATGTATGCTGATTCATGGAATAATACCAGCCTCTGACTTTAGACTCTGCACTTAAAAAAAAAAAAAAGAGCTTTTATTGCTAAGCACTTCATTTATCAACAGGTAATAAACTATTGTTGTCCAATTGTGTTATTATTTTAGATTCAATAAAGACATTTTTAGAGTTTGAGACTAAACAAATTTGTTATAGTTAATAAAAATGAAACCTGGTCATTGAATTTTCAAATTCTTGGACTTTACAATAAAATTCAACCAAACTTGAAGCCTATTTACTAGTGCCTATACCTCTGAATTATTAAAATAAACCATTAGCAGATTGAAAGGTAGCAGTACTATTTGATAAATATGACATATGTGACATTTAAGGCCCCATACCATGGCCTGTCCATTACTTAACTGAAGTATCACTGTGTTATAAATGTCCCGGGGCAAAAGGGGAGGTTCTCAGGAAATGGAATGTAGAAAAGATGCATTGGTACCTGGAAACAGAATCTTAAACCTGTGATCAAGGGAGGGATTAGCACTTTTATTAACTATAATTTCCTTGCTTTAGGAATTTATTTGAAGACTGACGGTCACTCTCTTAGAAAATAGGACATCTGTATTCATTGGTTTTATGTCTCTATGGCCATAAGTTATAGAAACAAAGGAAGAAAGAAATATTTTAGATCACAGATTCAGAGGGTTTTAGTCCATTAAAAACAAAGAAGATGTGAGGAAGAGGATCATTCACAGAAACATTCAGCAGTGCCTGGTCACATGGCAGGAAATGAGGAAGAAGAAAACATGACAGGAACTAAAAGTCAAGTCAGGTATAATTGCAATCACTAGAAGCCTATTACTACCAGTTCCAATGCCTCCTCAGCTGGGGAACAAGTATTCAAAACTTGAACCTATGACAGGCATTTCAGATCACCCTGTAACATTACACTCCTGAGCCTCAAAGGCATATGGTCATCTCATAATCCAAAATGCATATGGTCCAATTTCAACAACTATCAAAGTTGCTACAGTTTTGACACTGTTCAACAGTCAAAGGTCAAAGTCTCTTCTGAGACTCAAGGCAAATTCTTTTTCTTTTTATTGATGCTTTGTATATTTCATACATCATTTTCCAATTCAGTTCAGGCATATTTCCCTTTCCCTTCCCCCCACCCCACCCCACACCATCCCAGATCATGCATTCTGCCATAACTGTCCTGCATCTTTCTCTCAGTTAATTCTTAATAGTGAGCCATTGTAAATAAAATGCAAAAGTAAGGCTACATGATTCTGAGATGCGAAGGCACATAGTCAACATTCTCATTCCAATACAAATAGGAAGCTAGAAAGAGACTGGCCCTAAGATGAAACTTCACAGGGAAAACATGAAATTCCGCAGCATCAGGACTGCTCAGCGGCATGATGTAAGGCCCCACAGGCTTGGGCAGTGCACTCCTCTGTCCTGCCACCTGAGGCACACATGGCTTTGTCTGGAGCCATTTCCACTCACAGCCATTCCTGATATCTATGACACCCTGGATGCGTACACCTCTCAGGGCCTCCTTACAGGGACTCCAACTCTGCTCTACACTGCCTGGCCTCATGGGCTTTCTTAACACATGCAAGTGCCTAGGCCCCTACTCTTCTTACATTTGGCACAAACTGATATCTCATGTGTATCAACAGGTTCTACTACCAGCTTTAACATGATCCAAGCTCCTCTGGACCAAGGCCACAGCAGCCTCTGAACATCCCGGAAGCTAAACTTGGCAAAGTGCTTCAACACACATAGTTTCCATCAGAGCATCTTGGTGTCATTCTCTTTTTAAAGGAAAGTTTTTCAAATGAATTTTCAGTTTTACATCCTGGAGCTGTTCAAAGCAGGAGACACCAGTTCTCGAAATATCCTTGAGGTACTCTTCCTACTCTCCCTGCCCCATGGCTTCTTTGTAGTGATGCCGCTCTCTTTAACGGCCATGACAAATTTGTCCACACTTGCTTTTTCCACAACTTTAAAAGTGCCCCATTCCTGGATAAACAACGTGCTTATCAGATCCCTCTGTCCTGAGTTTTGCTACCAGTTTTTACTGGAAATTTAACTAAAAGCAGCCACTAATAATTATGCTATCACATTAATGCTTCAAAACTTCCTTTGCTAAATTTTTAATATATTGCTTTTGAATTCAGGCTCACTTAAATTTTCAGGACACAGGCAGAGTGTAGAAAGATGCTTTGTCGGAATCTAACCCAAATGGCCTCTCATACAATTCTCAGTGGAGTATTTGTTTCCATCTGAAACCTCACAAACATAGTCTCAAGGACCCATATTTCTCTTAGCATTAATAAATTTCTCTTAGACTTCTGAATTCTCATCAGCATCACCCATTAGGCTCTGCTTATGACATCTTAGGACTTCTCTAATCCACATCTCCAAACTCTTCCACATTCATTTCATGAACCAGTTCCAAAGGCCTGAGATCCACACAGTCAATCTTAATTACAAAGCAACCCCACTCTCAGTACCAGTTTTCTGCATCAGTTACTTTTGCATCACTGTGATCTCAGTAACAACAAAAATAACTGAAGAGAGGAAAGAATTATTTTGGAAATCAATTTCAGAAGGTTTTAGTCCATCGTGGTAGGTAAGGCATTGCTCAGCCATGGCTGCAGGAGTGTTTGGAAGAATCTGTTTACATGACAATGCATCAGAAAGTAGAAGGGCAGGATCTAAGGGCTAGGGACGACCTCCAAAGTCTTATCTTGCTTCTACCAGCCAAATATCACCCCCTAAAGGTGCCACGGCCTCCCAAACAGATGCCACCAGCCAGGAGACAGCATTCGAAACGTGAGGCTGCAGCCTACAATTCAAATTCAAACCAGGGATACACCCTGAGATATTCATATTATTTGAAATTCCATAAAATGGATACATTTGTATGCAGAGATCAATGTGGAATATTTGAGTATTTGTACAATACTTAAACATAAAGATACATACATAATCTATTTATAATAAAACCAAATGGCTTTTCTTTTTTGAGACAGAGTCTCCCTATATAGCCCTGACTGGCCTAGATCTCACAGAGATTTGTTTGCCTCTGCCCTCAAGTGCTGAGATTAAAAGAGTGTGTCACCATGCCTGTCCCTAGCCAAATATTTTAAGTTATCTCCAATTCTAGTAAATATTTCTATTTGTGAAAATCAACATAAATTGTCTTTAGGACAGTAAAACTATTTCGAACATCCACAAAACATCTTAGTCCAAGTTCTCATCTCTCTTTCCAAACTTTGATTAACTTCTCCACCTCTAAGGATGTAGAGCTTGGGGTCCATCGTCATTCAACATCTAATGTCTGTGCACGGCATCTCACCTTTGCAGCTATTCCCCCAGGAAGCTGAGCTATAGCATACCAGTGTGTTCTATCTCATGCACCAACAGTAGATTTAATGTAGCAGGATCCTCTGTGGTAGCATCAGTAAAACCTCTGCAGTCAGCCCAGGGAGCCAAGGTCAGAGTCCCCGGGGCCTTCCACACAGGATACGCGTCTTGTTACAGAATTCCTCTATGCCTCATTGCTGTCTCCCTAATGACCAGTTAAGTGGGCTCCCTTGAGGATGCTTGAGTCAGCGCCAGCTTAAAAACTGCTGAGGAAACATCCTCTTTTACTGGAAATGATTTCCATCAAACTGCCATGTGCCATATTTAGACCACTGGCTTAGTAACACCCAACAGAAGGGGCTAAGTTTGCAGGACAGGAGGTTCTGGGCTGTGAGAAAAGAGCTTGCTGTTGTCTGGCCCAAGCGACCGCAGGGGACAAAGCTGGCAAGTCTGGGGTGGTCTGCTGCGACTCGAGGGATGGAAATATTTCATTATTTCTGAAGATACAGACATACAGAACAGACTCATTTGACTCTTCCCAGACTGTTTGTCCCCAACTCAGAGATCAGACAAGAGGTGGTAATTTATGTCCCTCCCCATCTGCCTGGTCCAAACCTGAAGGTTTGGGTGGAACATTACCTCTTGAGAAAAGTACGTGCTGCTATTCTGCAGCACAGCGTGGGACTGTACCTAACAAAAGTGATGGAGCCTTCAAAATTGACAGACAAAAAGGATTTTAACCTCACTACAGAGAGATGGGAAGCATTTGAGAAGGTGACCGTGCCCAGTCACCCTGATTCAGTCATTACACAGTGCGTGTTGGTGTGAACAGAGCACAATGTACCCCATAAATAAGTGCAATGATTATATGACAATTAAAAATAATACTTCAAAATGAACAATGCTTCTGCTTGCTAGGTTCAACAGGCAGATAGAAAGCCAGTGTCTCTTCACCTCCACCTACAAATAAATAATAGCAGTGTGATGTTAACAATATCTAAAATTCTGCTGAAATACAGAACCAGTGAATTTTATTTAGAGCTTTAAAAATACATTTGTACATATTATAATAACACAAGCAAATAATGCCCTAGAAATACGTATTATTTGGTATAAGGACTGTCCTTCCCTTTATTTTTTTTCCTTGTTTTTTTTCTCTTCCTCCCCATCCTGTTCTCTATGTCAGCCCCCTGTCTCCAGCCTATACTGAGTTGCATTAGCAATATAGTTTGTATATTTCCACATTCTTCTTCATGGCAATAAAATTTCACATGGATACACAAATATATCTATATAGATACATCACTTCTGTCGAAGCTATATCATATACCAAGGCTCTATGTATGTTGCTTTTTACTCTCAAAAAGAATTTAGGAAACTCCTTCCAGACTTAATACCCAGGGTTGCACTAGAAGTAGACATGGAACATTTATGAGGTGAGGAGAGGTGGTGAGCCCATGAAGGGGATTGTGGGACCTCAATTTTTTCTACTTCTCTTTGCTTCCTGACCACAGGTTCAGTGGCTTTGCTGACCGCATACTTCTAGCCTCACCTCACGTCTAAAGTGATGGAAACTCCAAAACTGTGTGAACCAACACAAACCTTTCCTCATTACAAGTTGATTTCTGCAGGTCTTTTGTTTATTTGTTTTTATTTTTTTTAAAGAATCTGTATGAGTATGACCATTTTGCCTGCATGTATATAAGTGCACTGATTTGCATTGTATGCAGTCCCTATGGAATTCAAAAGGAGGTGTCAAATTACCTAGAACTGGAGTTATGGATGGTTGTTAGCTGCCATAAAGGTGCTGGGAACCAAACCTATGTTTTCTACAAGAGAAGCCAATGCTCTTAACTGCTGAGCCATTTCCCCAAACCCAGGCAATTTGTTATAGTCACAGAAAGTTTACTAACACACTTACCCTTCCTTATATCCTGGGCATTTTCTACTCATTGTCAAATCTTTACAAAGATGAAAAACCGAACGTTTTAATTTTGAATTTCCTTTTCCAAAATTTCTTACATATTTTTGATATTCAAGAAAGGATAATGAATAGTTTGGTGTTTGGTACCTTCCTATCAGATTTGTGTAATCTGGGAAATAGATTATTTAATAGATGTACTTTTTTGCTTATTTAATGGATGTTCTGTTTTGATGTTTTTGTATCAATATGACCTGACCTAAATACAATTAACCTTTAAATTCACACATCCTTTTGAAAAATCACTTATGGCTTCTTCTCTTTCTTAAAAGAGAATTACAGCTGTCATTGATTGGCAGTAGGGTATGTGTTGGCCTTCAGGGTCAGTAACACAGTGCTGCCCTTGGTCTGGGAACCTTTGGACACAGGGACATATCAAGAGACCCCTAGCCCATCTTCGCCTCCACCAAAATACAAACATAAAACCTTAATTTTTTTTTCTTCTGGTATTTGAGAAAAAGCCCTCATTAGAGACCCTTTGAGAATTGAATTCTTAATTCCCCTGCCTCAGCTTCCCAAGTGCTGGAATTACAAGTATGCACTACCATGTCCAGCTCTCTGTTTCTTTTGTTTTGTTTTTTGTTTTTTAATTACAGAGAATGTCACAGTTGAATAGTTTTGTGCCTGACTTGCTTCGCAACCTTGATTCCTGTTTTGAGCCCTATGCTCAACCTCAGCTCAAGTCCAAAGAATTTCATTTACAACTTCACCCAGTAGACAAGACCAAGTTTGAATAGCGTCATATACCGCCCACACTCATATATTGAGCTGAGGTCTTAATTCACCAATATGACAGAACATGGCCTTAACTCAAAATCCAGTTATTGTAGATGTAACCAATTATATTAAGTTTAAGTCATTAGAATGTAATCCTAACACACTATGTTTGATCTTTGTACAAAAGGAGGAAATTCAAGCCAAGTGAGGTGGTGTACACCTTTACTCCCAGCATTTGGGAGACAGAGGCAGGTGGATCTCTGAGAGTTCAAGGCCAGCCTGGTCTACATAATGAGTTTCAAATAAGCTGGGGCTATGAGAAGACCCTGACTCAAAAAAATAAATAAATAAATAAATAAATAAATAAATAAATAAATAAAAAGAGGAAATTTGACATAGACATATGTACAATGGAAGAACAGCAAATGAACACCAGGTGGAGAGCAGGCGACAAGTCCATAAGCTGAGGGACATTGGCCATCATCTGAAATTCAGGATGAGCCATAGGAGAGGCCTGGAGCCCATGCTGGTCACAACCTCTGAGAAAACCAACTCTGCCATGGTCAATATTCCAGCCCTGCCAGCATCCCCCACTTGAGATGTACAGCTCTGTCAGCGGAGCATTCAGGAGGCGGTAGGGCAGGGCTGACCACTAGCTTAAATACGCTGATTGGCACCTTCAGACTTCCCCGATAGAACGACAGGGGAGCAAGTGCTGCTCTTCCCAGGAGCTCCAGACGAGTCAGCTCAGCCCCCACAGAGGCTACAAAGGAAGACATGGGGAGGCCAGTCCTCAGAGCAGCATCCTCCCAACATCCCAGGCCCCGGCCTCTGTTTAAATAGCTGCATGTTATGACTCAAAGCAATAAATTGCTCAGTAAAAGATCTGCTGCTCTCTTACCTTGCCAACCAGATCTTTACAATGACAAGGAAATGCATGAACTCTGGGTTTTATGACTATATAAGAGCAAAATGTAATAATTGATGTTATTAGATATGTCTGGGTTTCTGCATCTGGGTCAGCATTTCAGGTCGAGTAACAAAATAAAAACCCTTATAGTTAACTAAATATCATAAATTTATTCCATGAAAATTATTTTTACTTTCATTCAAATAAATTCATAATAAGAATTATCACCTAAATTGTATTCTATGGACATGCATGCCAATTGCATTGATGTGGCTTTTTTTATAAATTTCAATTTCAAAGATTAACTACTCTGTTCAATTACTAGCAGATGACATCATCAATAGGAGCTTTAAAATAGAACTTAAACTTGAAAGAAATATGTGATTTGAGCATTTTGTAATGAAATTGAAAATATCACAACATATTTTAATTCCATCCTATGGGATTTTATCATTTGCATGGCTATGCACATTCACTATTTCTTAAGGCAAGAGATAATATGTAGAATCTAAGAATATTTATTTTTTTAATTTTTTATTTCTATTTTATGTTTATAAGTGTATTGCCTGCGTGTACATAAGTATACCTGTGTCATGCAATGCCTGCAGAAGTCAGAAGAGGGTGTCAGATCCCCCAGAACTGGAGTTATGGATGGCTTTTAAAATCATGTTTTATGTTTGTCACTTCAAACATACCTAGATACGAATTCAAGAATAATAACAGTCTATAATATTGAAAACTATTTCTCGCTACACAAGCCGATTTTGGGAATATCAAGCTAGTTCATTGCCTCACAAGGACCTTGAACATCACAACCAGAACACAGGGAGAAAAAAGAACATAGATCCCCGGAACTACAGAAAAGTGATCATTTCAACATAGAAGACTAGATTGTTCCCTTGGAGTCTACATGAAAGATGGGAAAATCATTAATTTATTTTCCCTCTTGTCTGTCTTATGCTGTGTCCCACTCCAGTGGCAAAAGTAGCAAAAATCACATAGAACTGATAGAAAAATTACAGGACACTTGGGACAATGTAGACTAAACAACGTACTCTTTGTTTATCTCAAATTCCAATCTGTGCTGTCATTGGCCAATAACAGACTTGAGTGTCATCCTGTCCATCTGCATCCCGTTATCTTTTGCTTTGAGCACAGAAAGATTAGATGTGATTTTTGAGCATGCCACATGCTGGACCCCCGAGACAGAAGCACCCATCAGGCCTGTTCTGCTTCTGACCTCCACAGGGAATAATCTACATGGATTCTCTCTCTCTCTCTCTCTCTCTCTCTCTCTCTCTCTCTCTCTCTCTCTCCATCTTCCTGTTTGCACCTCTAGTGCTGGGGTCATAGGCTTGTGCACCCAAAGCCACATTTTACGTGGGTTCTAGCAATTCAAACCCAGGTCCTCATACTTGCTAAACCATCCTGACCACCCCAATCATGCTCTCAGTACTCGTCTATTCTCCTTTCTCTTCTTATTCCATTCAGAGGTACCTATTATGAACACGGCTTCTACCCAGCATCTCATTAGCCCCAAGGGAGGTGGAGGAAGGCAGGACACTGCAGAGATGGAAGAGAGAGGCCTGAGCACAGAGCTATGTGCCTGCCTGCAGTACATCAAAGCAGACAGAGCCGGTTGCCAACAAGAAGATTCTGGTCCAAAGGTGCTATCCAGGGAGGTCAAGGTCTCTTCAAATGGAGGAAGCTTTTGCAGTTGCCTTAGGTGTGGATAAATTTGATGGACAGGGAGAGACAGAAGGCAATAATGGAGGAATTATCTCCTGGAGAGAGAAACTGGGAAGAAGAGCAAAGCAAACTTCCTGTTAGAGACCATGTTTGATGAATCCTCCTTAAATCAGTCCTGTTTTTCTTTAGTCACAAAAAACATTGGCAGGTTTTGCCTTTGGAGAAATTGACCTTGACTATGCTGTAAAGAAGCTCAACCAGGCAAGGAAGGGGACAGGTCAGTCCCTTCCAGGGAGAATGATTTTTGGGCAACCCTGTTTTTCTAGCATTGCTAAGACAGGAGTGCTTCCAGCAGGTCGCTCTACAGAGGTCTCTCCTGCTTGGGCGCAGGTGGCAACATGCCTGGGGCTATTAAGCTGGAAATGCAAACCTCTTTTGTGGTTCAAATAATCTCCAGGAGAGAGTTTCCTGGAAGTTTCAAGTCCTGTCTCTCATCCCACCTCCATCTACACTGATGATTTTGATGACCTTTTCGTCTAATTACTCTAGTATTTTGTACCTATTTTTATTAAATGGTTCCATTACACAAGCCATTATGAGATGGCTCCTTCTCGCCGCTCACCTAATGAGCCCACTCTACTATCCTTTCCCACTTTCACATCAGGAAAGATGCCCTTAATAATGTCGTGCTTTCTAAGATTTATCTAAGGTCTTCACAAAAGATTGTACTAACACTTATAAGTACCAATCAGACCCTCAGGTTCTACCAAAAGTATGTGCACCCCACACAGTGGCACACAGACTAGGGCATGGGCAAGCAGTGTATATGGGGGTAGGGGGGTTACATGGGAGAAATTAGGAGCATATAAAAAAAGTGAAAACGGAGGGGGGGATGAGAAGACATTAGAGAGTGCTTCTTCCTGTCATCTGCCATTAAAAGATGCTGCCAAGGGCAGCAGCATAAGACAGACCCTACCTTGCTTTGAATCACAACAGTCTTCATAGCATAAAGCAGAATCTCTTAGTGTGACATGGTAATTCCTCTGAACACCAGTGACATGTAGAAATTAAAACAGGCAGATACAGCAAAGCATTGGGGAGACCTGGACTTGCCTGTTGTGAGTCTTGTGTAAGTGGAAGATCTGCATATCTTATTTGCATATCAATGATCTGTGGGCTCCCACTGGCTCCCTGTCTATTTACCATAGTGAAAGTCCAAACCAACACCAAGTTTTTTTTTTATATAATACTTTTATATTGATATTTTCTGTATTTCAGACATCATTTCTCAGTTCAGTTCAGGCATATTCCCCTTTCCCTTCCCTCCACCCCACCCCAGATCATGCATTCTGCCATAACTGTCCTGCATCTTTCTCTCAGTCTTTTTTTTTATGTTTAGGAATTCATATTTTCCTCCTTTAATTTTATATTACTCTAAAATATGCATACATACTTCCCACCCATATACAGTAATCACAGAGTCTGAGAGTAAGCAAACCACTAGTTTCATTTGCCTTATTCCTGTCAGACAATTAACTAGTCAGATAGTCTGTTAGAAACACTGGCTATGTCTGTGACAGCCATTTAGAAGTTACAAAACTAAATTATGGAACAGCATGAAATGGCTCCATTGGAGTGGCAGTTGCTAAATGTGAGACAGAGAATCCGAACTGGAAAAACTAACACACCTTGGCACCTACTAGCCTAATGACTGGGTAGACTTTACGACTTTTTTTTTTGTTTTTTTGGTTCCTTTGAGATAGGGTCTTACCTTTAGCCCCAACTGTCCTGGTAACCTCGCTCTTGTAGACCCGATGCTGGGCCTTGAAACTCAAACAGATCCTCCGCCTCTGCCTCCCAAGTGCTTAGGATTAAAAGTTTTTTGTTTAACTAAGACTTTTAAGTGGAGGGCACGGGGCCAGGGAAATGGGTGTGGCCTAAGCCATGTTAATTACAGTTGGCTTTGCTAATTTCATTAGCATTGCATCATTTCATCATCTAGTTTTTTTAATTACTACAGTGGAGGGGCCACCAAAGGACTAATGTCTAGACTCTTGACAGCAAACCACCCGTTCCCTAGATGCCCTTTTGGGTTGTTGACTTTGAATGGAATTCATATGCTTCAACAGTTTGTTCCTTTTGACAAATACAAACCAATGCAGGCTCCCTTATCTTGATAGGACCACTTGTATATACTGTAGAGACACTAACCCCAAAATGCCTTCAAACACTTAATGAGAATAGTATGCATGAAAGAACCCAAGGTATAAAAGAGAGAGCATGACACATGGCCTGGGGCAGAGTCCCGTCTTGGCTGTCCACATAAACTCTTGGCTTAAATATAAATTCTATATGTGAAGTGACATTTCTCAAAGCTTCCCCTGTTAATATGTGATATTTGAAAAAGACCAGTGGTTAAATAATTATGGGAAACAATAAACTAAAACTCTGGAACCTACCACAGTCCTCAGAGTACTTCACATTATTGTATACTGTGACTCTGGAAGGAGATAGAGTTTGCACTCTTTCCATAAATTTATTTGACCAACTACTCATTTTTTTCTCATTTTTTCTCGCTGAAAATCTCCCTTGAATTATTATTTCCAGGAATGTACTTTTAGACAAGTTAAATTTGCAAAATATCCCTGTCCCTAGAATAGCAAGCACTCCATACAAAGTCAACACTAGCATGTATTAGGAATTTTCTCTCTTACTTAAGAGAAACTCTTTGTCACATGAGGTTCCATATACATCCGCAGGAATGCTCAGGCACACTGAAGAACTGGCATTGCTGGAGAATCAACGTGAACCAAAACGTTGGAGTTGTACAAGTGGCTGTCCACATCCTGCTGGTCCCCAGGGTCTCCCTCCTCTCCCAAAAATGTCATGTTTGGGGAGGGCAGGAGACAGTCCTAGAAACGAGAGCCTTTCCTTCTTTGCAGCTAAGTTGCTAATTCTCAGCTGAGCCCTTATTTCTGCAAATAAGAAAATGGACTATGAACTTAGAAATTATGGGATGCCATGTTGCCATGAAACGGTCTAAGCTCTCAACGGTCCACTTTTGTTATTACCTGGATGTGGGTGGTCCAATAGGATGTAAAGGGAGGAATGACCCAGCTTTGAGGCTGATTCTGGAGGGGTGAGCCGAAGCTTCCCCTTCTTCTACGCACAGTGCACCTGAGCAGTGAGCCATAGACCACAAGGCTAGGGCAGCATGCTGACATAGGAGACGGAAAAGACACTGGACAGATCTGTCATATGGTGCTAGGAGAGTAGGTGCTGGAGAGACACACGCATCAAGATAACACAAAAAAAGCCAGCTGGCATAGAAAGACTGGAAAGTCACCCTACCTGGCTATGTACAATGAATAGCATGTTCAAACAGCAAAACAAAGGGTACCATAACAAACACAGGATCCACAGGTGTTGATAGAAATACATGGGGCTTCAGGGTCCAATGCTTGTGAGCCGGTGACTCTTGCCCCTGCCTGCTCATCGAAAACAAGGTCAGGCACTGTCATCAATGAAGGGGGGGGGGGGGGGGGGGGAGATACGTAATTATGTCCCATACACGGCGTAACATTGCGGCGACGGGTTTTCTGACGCAATCTGTCCTTCGTGTGTACGGATATTCATGGTGAAGAACAAGAGGATCTTCAGCATTGCTACTCCGTAAGCAAAAAAGTGGAACTGCAGAATCGCACTCGACTCTGGGCAATATTGGTTTCACATGTGCATTCTTTTTGCTAGGAGAAGATACATTGCTCCCCAGTGGGCAAACGTATATATACAGTCCCAGGAACCAAACTTTTTTGCAACATCAACATCAACAAATGCACATCGCATTAAAATATTCAAAATAATGTGATGGTGATCAACTTGACTGGATTTAGTATCACCATGGAAATACTTCTCTGGGTATGTCTATAGGGTGGCGATGTTTCAAGAAAGGCTTAACTAAGGAGGTGAAATGTGAGCTGCACTGTCCGTGGGCTGAGGTCCCCAGTCAAAATAAAATGGAGAAAGTGAGCTGAGCACCAGCCTTCAGTTCATGTCTCTGCTTCCTCAACTGTAAGATACACTGTGACCCCGAGTGGGACTGCACCCTCACCCAGACTGTGCCAGCATAAACCCTTCCGTTCTTTTTTTTTAATGATAAGATTATAATTTATTCGGCTTATTTTGTATGTTTCATTTAACACATTTTAAATATTTAATTATTTTTAATCAGTGAAACCATTCTGTTCTTAAGTTGGCTATTTTCACAACAATGAAAAAATATTTAATATAACTGACTCTATGTCTAAGCATGTAGGCCACATGCTTGTGAAACCCTAGTTGGCTCAGACCCTCGGCAAACACAAAGTCACAAGTTCACTGCCTTCTTTGGGTGAGAGTACGCCCGAATGTCTCCTGAGCTCTGCCAGCCACTGCTCAGAGATATGCCAAAGTCATAAAGTGCAATGTGTGAACGCATGTGTCACAGAAAAATATGTGTGGAGACAAAGTGGAATAAAAAATTAAGGCTGGACTTGTGGCGGGAACCGGGGGGGCCGCAGGGGAGATGCCATAAAGCGCCAGGCCAGGCACAACGCTCTACAGCGCTAGGCCGGGTCGGGCGGGGGGCAGCTGGAGAGGTCCTCGCTGTGAACCGGTCTACGGGTGCCCCCCGGCCCAGAGGGACGGGGGCGCGGGCTAGATCAGGCAACACATAACACCCCCCCCCCCGCGCGGCCAGTGAAGTGCTAAGAATCCAAGTGGGTCATCCTTTTGGAGAACCTTCAAACAGAAAGAGAAGACTAACTTAGGCTTCCAACATACAATTATCACAAAACTGAAAACCTGAACCTAGCCAAGTCATCCCCATAAAATAAAAATAAAATAAATAAAAAAAAAGGGGGGGGGGGAGCACTGGAAGGAGGCAAGCTAAACCATCCACTAATATAGTGAAAAGTCTTTTGTGATTTGAACCACAAAAGGGAATCCATATGCAGGGACACGACGAAGGGACAACATGGAAAGGCACAGGATAATCCCACACCAGGCCCTACCAAACCTGGAGGAGATAGCCCCAATGGGATCCCCCTAGAGGTAACCCAGGAACAGAGCTTAGACGAATAATTGCAAACATACGCAGAGAAATTAAAGAAAAATAAAGAAAGAAGTCATGTAACTAAAGAGAAGAATGAAAAACGCAAAAAGGACTAGAGGGTACAATGACAAACTTTGGGAAAGAACTAAAGGAACAGAATGACAACTCAAGAAAGAACTAAGAGGGAGAAAAAACAAACTCCGAATGGGAGTAGAAACACTGGAAAAAGGAAGCCAACCCAAGAAGAAAGAGCACCAAGAAAGATTGAGAACAAAGAAGAGATTGGAAGCTCAAAAAGGAAGGGAGGTACTAAAGAAAACACAGGAGGAAACAAAAAAGGAATTAGAACTCAGTCAATCAAGAAGAAGAAAAGGGAAAAAAGCCTCGAAGTAGAATGGAGAAGCAGAACAAAGAATATCAGACCTGGGAAAATAACACAGAGGCAATTAAAAGCGCAAATGAAGATGATAAAATTTAAAAATACACAAAGTGAAACAACCAGGAAATATGACACATGAAAAGAGCAAACCTCCGCATCATGGAATAGAGGAAGGAGAAGAATCGCAAGAGAAATACTTGATCAGATCTTCACAGAATAATAGATGAAAAATTTCCCCAAACTAAATAGACAAACCCAACCAAATACAAGAAACACGTAGGACCCCAAATAGACAGATCAGAAAGAAAAAAAAAAAAAACGAAAAAAAAAAAAACACCCCACGCCATATCATAGTTAAAATGCTAGATGGCCCAAAACAAAGACAAATTCTGAGGGCCACAAAAGAAAAACAAGCACATACAAAGGGAAACCCCTCAGAATTACAAATGACTTCGCCTCAACCAGGAAGCAAGAAGAACAGGAGCAAAGCATTCCCTGTGTTAAGGGACTATGGAGGCCAACCCAGAATACTTTACACAGCAAAATTCGACTATACAGTTGAGGAGAGAAAAATCTTCCAATGACATAAACAAAGGATGGAATACATTCTGGAAAACCAAACTCTTCATAAAATACTTGAAGCAATTCCAAAGGGCAGAAAGAGAGGAGCAACAAATCCTCAAACACCTAGGAAAAAGAAAACCCCCTAACAAAAACATAACCAGAGGAGCAAAATCAAAGGCTAGAAGTCCAAATGGATAATAATAGAAGGAAGCAACAGCCATCTTGTCAAGTGTACCTTAAATATCAATGGGCTAAACTCCCCAATCAAAAGGCAATGACTGGGGAATGGATTAGGAAACAAAACCCTCTATATAGACTGGCTACAAGAAACCCATCTGCACATTTCAAGGATAGTCACCAACTTAATGTGAAGGGTTGGAATAAAGTAATCCAACAAATGGTACCAAAATGAAGGGGTTGTGGGTATTCTAATATCAGGACAAAATAGACTTCAAGCAAATAAATCAAAGAGACAAAGAGTGCCATTACATCTTCATTAAAAGAAATAAAAAATAAAAAAAAAAAAAAAAAAAAAATCATAAATATATATGCACCACATCAGTGCAACCAACTTTATAAAGACAATTCGTCAGGTCTCAAGGCAACAGATTAACCCCAGCACACAATAGTAGGGGACTTCAATACCCTTANTGGTGCTGGGGTCAACACTGGGCAAGCACTCTGTCAACCCGGCCTCTGCTTCCTTCCTTTGAGGCATCTTTGCCTCTGTTTCTTCCACTGTACTTTGAGACATTTTCCGGATCAAGGAAAGACTGGGAATTTAAAGTCTGGGTGGGAACCTGTGGTATGGCTCAGCAGTGATGGACACAGGCTTCGATGTCACACACAGGGAACTGGGTTCCAGTTGTGCCACTTAGGAGTTGTGTGGCCTGGAGGCAGACTGCCTACAGTCTGCAGTTCTTGTCTACTCAGCTGAGGCATCAGTATTGAACCCATGGGGTTTTGTGAGGATTGAATGAAGTAAGGGATTGTAAGAACTTTGCACAGGAAAATGTCACTGGTGGCTACTTGAGAGCTTTGAGCAAGTTATAGAAGAAATTCAAATGTCAAAGGCTTACATGCCTTTCTTGACTAGAACAAAAATCAACTTTTTTTTTTTTTTAGTCTTTTCGAGATAGGGTCTCCCTGTAGCCCCAGCTGTCCTGGAACTCGCTCTGTAGACCAGGCTGGCCTTGAACTCACAAAGATCCTCCTGCCTCTGCCTCCCAAGTGCTAGGATTAAAGGTTTAACTAAGACTTTTAAGTGGAGGCAACGGGCCAGAAATGGTGTGCCTAAGCCATGTTAATTACAGTTGCTTTGCTAATTTCATTAGCATTTGCATCATCATTAGTTTTAATTACTACAGTGAGGCCACCAAAGACTAATGTCTAGATCTGACAGCACCAGTTCCCTAGATGCCTTTTGTGGTTGCTGAATGATCATAGCTCAACAGTTTGTTCCTTTTGACAAATACAAACCAATGCAGGCTCCCTTATCTTGATAGGACCACTTGTATATACTGTAGAGACACTAACCCCAAAATGCCTTCAAACACTTAATGAGAATAGTATGCATGAAAGAACCCAAGGTATAAAAGAGAGAGCATGACACATGGCCTGGGGCAGAGTCCCGTCTTGGCTGTCCACATAAACTCTTGGCTTAAATATAAATTCTATATGTGAAGTGACATTTCTCAAAGCTTCCCCTGTTAATATGTGATATTTGAAAAAGACCAGTGGTTAAATAATTATGGGAAACAATAAACTAAAACTCTGGAACCTACCACAGTCCTCAGAGTACTTCACATTATTGTATACTGTGACTCTGGAAGGAGATAGAGTTTGCACTCTTTCCTAAAATTTATTTGACCAACTACTCATTTTTTTCTCATTTTTTTCTCGCTGAAAATCTCCTTGAATTATTATTTCCAGGAATGTACTTTTAGACAAGTTAAATTGCAAAATATCCCTGTCCCTAGAATAGCAAGCACTCCATACAAGTCAACACTAGCATGTATTAGGAATTTTCTCTCTTACTTAAGAGAAACTCTTTGTCACATGAGGTTCCATATACATCCGCAGGAATGCTCAGGCACACTGAAGAACTGGCATTGCTGGAGAATCAACGTGAACCAAAACGTTGGAGTTGCACAAGTGGCTGTCCACATCCTGCTGGTCCCCAGGGTCTCCCTCCTCTCCCAAAAATGTCATGTTTGGGGAGGGCAGGAGACAGTCCTAGAAACGAGAGCCTTTCCTTCTTTGCAGCTAAGTTGCTAATTCTCAGCTGAGCCCTTATTTCTGCAAATAAGAAAATGGACTATGAACTTAGAAATTATGGGATGCCATGTTGCCATGAAACGGTCTAAGCTCTCAACGGTCCACTTTTGTTATTACCTGGATGTGGGTGGTCCAATAGGATGTAAAGGGAGGAATGACCCAGCTTTGAGGCTGATTCTGGAGGGGTGAGCCGAAGCTTCCCCTTCTTCTACGCACAGTGCACCTGAGCAGTGAGCCATAGACCACAAGGCTACGGGCAGCATGCTGACATAGGAGACGGAAAAGACACTGGACAGATCTGTCATATGGTGCTAGGAGAGTAGGTGCTGGAGAGACACACGCATCAAGATAACACAAAAAAAGCCAGCTGGCATAGAAAGACTGGAAAGTCACCCTACCTGGCTATGTACAATGAATAGCATGTTCAAACAGCAACAACAAAAGGGTACCATACAAACACAGGAGCCACAGGTGTTATAGAAATAACATGGGCTTCATGGTCCACTGCTTGTGGAGCCGATGCTCTTTCCCTGCCTGCTCATCGACCTCCATTCTTATAATCGTTTTGTCCATAAACTCTCTTCCTGTTTCTAACCATCTGTCCTTCGTACAATTCATTAGAAGCTTCAGCAGGCCATCCGGGACTCAGATCCACCCTTGGTGCAATATCGGTTCACATTTGCATTCATTTTTGCTTAGGAGAATATCACATTGCTCCCAGTGGCAAACTTATATATACAGTCCCAGGACCAAACTCTTTTTTGCAACATCACATCAACAAATGCACATAGAATTAAATTATGTCAAAATATGTGATGGGTGATCAATTTGATGGGATTTAGTATCACCATGGAAATACTTCTCTGGGTATGTCTATAGGGTGGCGATGTTTCAAGAAAGGCTTAACTAAGGAGGTGAAATGTGAGCTGCACTGTCCGTGGGCTGAGGTCCCCAGTCAAAATAAAATGGAGAAAGTGAGCTGAGCACCAGCCTTCAGTTCATGTCTCTGCTTCCTCACTGTAGATACACTGTGACCCCGAGGTGATGGACTGCACCCTCACCCAGACTGTGCCAGCATAAACCCTTCCGTTCTTTTTTTTTAATGTAAAGATTTTATATTTATTCTCTATTTTGTATGTTTACATATTAAAACATTTTAATATTTAATATATTTTAATCAGTGAAACCATTCTGTTCTTAAGTTGGCTATTTTCACAACAATGAAAAAATATTTAATATAACTGACTCTATGTCTAAGCATGTAGGCCACATGCTTGTGAAACCCTAGTTGGCTCAGACCCTCGGCAAACACAAAGTCACAAGTTCACTGCCTTCTTTGGGTGAGAGTAGGCCCGAATGTCTCCTGAGCTCTGCCAGCCACTGCTCAGAGATATGCCAAAGTCATAAAGTGCAATGTGTGAACGCATGTGTCACAGAAAAATATGTGTGGAGACAAAGTGGAATAAAAAATGTAAAGGCAGGACTTGTGGGCGGGAACCGGGGTCGCAGGGGAGATGCCATAACGCGCCAGGCCAGGCACACAGCTCTACAGCGCTAGGCGGGGTCTGGCGGGGGGCAGCTGGGAGAGGGTCTCGCTGTGAACCGGTCTACGGGGTCCCCGGCCCAGAGGGACCGCGCTCGGGTGAGCAGGGTCGCGTACGTCCCCCCAAAAATAAAATAAATATAAAATTAAATATTTTCTTTATCTATAGAAGGAAATTCAGTCAGACTAGTCTGAAAGAATCTCCCAAACTGAGAGCTGGAGACAGTTAAATGAAAGCCTAAATGGCTCAGAGGAATGTGCCTTGTGAACACAGACATAACAATGAGGAAAAACATACTGGAAATATATGAAGCAAGCACTAAACAAGAAGAAGGAGTCAGAAAATACTGAAAATCTTTACAAATCCATGTGGATAGAATAAAAGACAGGTGAAGGGTTTTCACAGCAGAGAATTGTGACACTCTATTCTTAAATAAACAGTGCCTAGTAAAGGAAAGACTTGTGGCTACAGTGTAACATAAGGCATTCAGAAGTCAGTGCTTTTGGTAGCCTCATTCATCATAGGAGCACAAATTGCTGTGTGGGATGCCCTGAAGAGCTGTCAGCTTTTGGTTAACTAAAAAGACTTTTAAATATCTAACATTGGATAATAATCAAAAATAAGCATTTAACGTACATGGCAAAGTGATTTTAAAGAGATCATGAATCACATTCTAAGAAGTTAAAATAAAAAGAAATCTAGCTCCTCCCATTTGAGAAAAGAAAGAAGGCAAGGTGAACACATAATTGAAGAAGAGGCATCAGAGTGGTGAGAAAGATTGTCAGAATGGCAAACATGGAGATTAATGATATTTGATTAAATAGAGCCCCTAGGTCAGAAGAAGCCTGAATTCTGAAAATTAATCAATGACAAAAGGCACTTACTGTAGAGCCATGTTATGGAAATAATGTGAGTCATTTGGCGGAGATTTGTTGACTTGCTAGAACTATGAAGGGGAAAAATGCCCAATTTTAATACTTCCTCAGTGATTAAAATCCCCTTGATTGTGAATAAACTTGCTATAAAAGCACACACAAGTTTGGGAATCTGCAGGAGCCCAAGAATTACAATCCAATAAAACATCCTATTACAGAAGTATCTCCCAAGCCTTAAAATCTGTTGGATGTAGGAGTTGCAGTGCCCTGCCATTATATAGACAGATCATCTGTTTGTGAACATCTGTACTAGTAATTTTTTTGATTACTAATTTATTCTTATTATAAAAAATATTTCTGACAGTTCTTCCGAGTTGCCTTCAACATTAAGTAACACTTTGTTGCCTTAGGCTCTACATCTGAGGTCTTGTATTCAGGTGAAAAACAGGTAGAAAATATGTTTGTGAACCATGATTTCATCAAGACCTCAGGGATGGTCTCCTCCTTTGTGAATTTGTTCACAAGTGTGAACAAAGAAACTTTTAATGTGAAAGCCATGAGAATGAAGCCAACATTTTATATCAGGAGAGATCATCCTGTGGGAAAGGTTAGAAAGCAAAATTTTCCCACTCTAGGCAGGCTTACTCAAAATGAGTGTGTCATCATACTATCTAAAGCTGAATTCTATTGATGAAAATATTATGGATCAGGTTCTGAAGGTTTCTGAAAAAGTCCGTCTCTGATAAATGTATTTCTAAATAATATTGTTAAACCACATGTAAATATCTACATTTGTTTTCATTTGCATTGTAAGGTTAGATGTATGAATCCTTGACTCAACCCAATATAGGCATTTCTTAAGTTGTGATTACTACAAGAGAAATAAACAAGGTAATATAATGTTACCTAGAGGCCAAAGGTAGGGAGTATGAGGAGTTTCTGCTTCTTCAATCTGTCAGCTTTCTCAGCTGTTTTTAAAGACAGAGTCTGAAAAGGAAAAACTACACAGATCTTATAGATAAAACCAAGAATGTGACATTCCTAGACTAATGTATATTTTTATGTGCAAAATATCTATTCTTGAATTATAGACAAATATTCCAGTCACCATTCATCAAATAAACTTCTTTTGCACCAGACAGTAACAGATTGGATAAGCAGAAAGTAGAATAACAAGACGTGGCTGACAAATGGAAAGAAATAAATGGCTCAAGCAAAGATTATGAAACAATTAAAAAAACACAACAGTGGAAGGCAAATCAGGAAATGTGGACACTATAAAAAACAAAACCTCATATCCAAGGATGAGAAGAGGAAGAATCCCTGGACAGAGATTGAATCAGATCTCACCAGAAGATAAGAAACGGAATTTCACCAAACTGAGAAAAGACAGCTCCATACAAAAACAAGAAACACATAGAACACCAGATAGGTAAAGACACAAAAGAAATTCCCCATGCCAGATCATACTTAAAACACTAAAACCAAAACCAAGAAAAAAAAACTAAAAACAGAGAAAAGACAAGTTACAGATAAAGGGGAACTCATGAATTACGCTGAAGTTTCAGTGCAAACTATGTACAAAAGAAGAATGTGAACCAAACTATCCCCACTACTAAATGACTGTAAATGCCAACCCAGTACTATACCCAGAAAAAGGGTGATAATAGTTGAGGGAGAAAGAAAAAGCTTTCCTTTACATAAACAAGATGAAAGCAATCATGTCCAGAAAACCAAACATTCAGAAAATACTAAAAGTTATTCAAAAGTCAGAGGAAAGAAACAACTATATCCTAAGCAATTAAAGAGAAAAAAACAAAAAAAAAAAAAAAAAAAAAAAAAAAAAAAAAAAAAAAAGAATGCAAACAGAAAAAGGTAAAAAGAACACACATAACTTCACCAATAACCTAAATATTGCGGGATTCACTCCACCCAATCAAAAGGCACAGATGGGGAGAATGTATTAAAAAACTGAATCCTGATTAACCGCGCCGATGCCAGGCGAGGTAGACATCTACAGCTGCTAGGCTTGGGTCTGGCGGGGCAGCTGGAAGGGTTCGGCTGAACCCGCTACGGGGTCCCCGCCCAGAGGGACCGCGCGCTTCGTGGTGGCTGAGGGTCGCGTTCCCGGCTGCTCTGGTCCTGGCTGGAAGACAGATGGCCATTTATTCATATGCACTTATTGTAATCTTAACAAGATTCACATATAACATTTAAACACAAACCAGACAAAATCCCAGCACAGGCATGAGAAGTGGGTAAGAAACTCCAATACTATATGAGGAAGTATTGACAACAGATGGATCAGGGATGAAAGACACAGTTTTGATTAAAGTGATAGATTTGGGAGATTAAAGTGATATATATGTATTATATATATATATATATATATATATTACATATATATATATATATATGTATTAGAGTACATGAAATTGTTGGAGGGTAGTAAAAGAGGTTGCAGAAAAGAGAGTGTGTCTAAATAGGATAAAAATATATTGAATGAAATTTATAAAAATTTAATAAAAATTATTCAAAACACATCCTGTATACACAATAAAAGATCAAAAAACATTTAAACTAATCTTCATATTGTAAAATATTTTTAAATAAACATAAAACAGCTATATCTTTCAATGTGTAAAAATGCTCACAAAGGGATTTATTATAGTATATGAAAATTTACATAAAGTATGTATTTTTACTATACATACTTTGTATTTGTCAAGATATTAGGCTAAGAAATGGATAAAAATGGGCATAAAATCATGTTGGCATATCAAGTCAGCCATATTTTTCATTAAATACAAAAGAATTTTACCCTTACATGTCTGGAGAACTTGCATTTGATATGTTTTGCACAGAATATCATCTACAAACAAAAATATTTAACACGTAGGTCAGCCACATGCCTCATGCATAAAATCCACAGGCGATAAGACTGACCAACTGATTTAGGTGAACTGTTTTTGATCCATAGCATACAAATGGGAGAAGGATTGAATCCATGCCTGTGTCATGTACTCCGAGATCACTACATTGACTAGGCACAAGTGTGAAGAAGGTACATGTACAGACAAACACAAATAAATCCATGAAAAAAATTGAAAAGACATGAATATAAATCAGAAAATATAAAGGAACTTTGCATACATTCCATATGCAAAATACAATTACATTTACATGTAACTAGTTATCATAGTTTGTAAGTAAAATCCAATTAAAACTAGACTGTGATCATTTTGTAATCAGAATAACTAAAATGAAAATACTTGAGCGTTTAGAAGAATGTGACTGAAAACTATTGAAGAAAGACATGCCAATCACTTTTTCAAAATATGTACATAAATGCATACAGCAAAATTGTGAATTTAATCAGAATCATTTTAAATGCCTCCATGTTTCCCATTTTCTCAGAAAAAACAAACATATTGAAAAAGGTGTCTGTGGATAGAGAAAAGGGTCAGCAGTTAAGAACTATGCACAAAAATATTTAACATAGTTTAGCCACATGCCTCGAGCAGTAAAGTCAGCAGGTGCTAGGCCTGACAAACTTAGTTAGATGAACTATTTTTGATCCATAGCACCCAGATGGTAGAAGGACTGAATCCATGTCAGGTGCTTTTGTACAGGCCAGAGGTTCAGTTCCTAAGATCCAGAGGGTGGCTACCAACTATCTGTAACTCAAGTAACATGGGATGGAAAAACATGCCTTTCCTCTATAGGCATTGAACATTCCTGGTACATTTAAATACATGCAGGAAAAACATTCATAAACATAAAATAAAATAAGTTCAAAAGTTGTAAAATAGTACCTTATATTAGAGAATCATGCTAATCTTTCACTGTAAATATTCTGTTTTCATTAGTCAATAATATAGTTTGGAATTATATCCTACCTCTGGAGTAGTGAAAACAATGTCTCATTCCAATATCCTCTTGTCCTTAAAGCACAAGCAAGCTACTAGAAGCTCATGAATGGAAAAGTATTCCTTAACATACATACATTTATTGCTGTACAGTCAAGAGAGAACCACATACTGAGGCACACTGGTGAGAGATGATAGAGAGCAGAGGAAAACAGGAGTAACAAAGAGCATTAGGAATATGAATAGAAGACTCTCCACTCAGGTTCCAAGGCTATTAAATTAGCTAGAATATATGAGACAACATTACAATAATATTTAAGATAAAATAGGCTTCAAGAAATAAGTAGACTTCATAAAGTACTTGATCTCGACATCAAATTTTAGCTATCTATGTCCATCATTGCTTATTTGATTTCAAACTAATTCTATCAAATTCCCTCAATAGATTCATATCTTAATACTTCCCTCTTCCACTGACCCTGAATTCATCACATAGAATCCCACCAGGTTTGAGCTAATGCAGATTAATATCATTTTTACCACACTACTCCTCCATTCTATGTTCCTTTTTAAAGTTGTGAGCCAGAGACTTAAACACCTATACCATCTCATCAACACCATGTTTCCTTTTCTTGATTTAAAAGAATTGTCTCCCAACATGGGTTTCATTAGGCATTTCCATTTTTACAGCTAAGTGCAAGCTACATTCCTCTAGCAAAGAAACTTATTGGATTGACTACTACCACCATGGGAATGCCTGAATGGAATGAAATGAGTTACTTCCCCCCAAAAAAGAAATAGAAATGAAATATTTTCTTTATCTAGTAGAAGGAAATTCAGTCAGACTAGTCTGAAAGAATCTCCCAATCTTGAGGACTGGAGACAGTTAAATAAAAAGCACTAAATGGCTCAGAGGAATGTGCCTTGTGAACACAGACATAACAATGAGGAAAAACATACTGGAAATATATGAAGCAAGCACTAAACAAGAAGAAGGAGTCAGAAAATACTGAAAATCTTTACAAATCCATGTGGATAGAATAAAAGACAGGTGAAGGGTTTTCACAGCAGAGAATTGTGACACTCTATTCTTAAATAAACAGTGCCTAGTAAAGGAAAGACTTGTGGCTACAGTGTAACATAAGGCATTCAGAAGTCAGTGCTTTTGGTAGCCTCATTCATCATAGGAGCACAAATTGCTGTGTGGGATGCCCTGAAGAGCTGTCAGCTTTTGGTTAACTAAAAAGACTTTTAAATATCTAACATTGATAATAATCAAAACATGAGGCATTACAGACATGGAAAAGTGATTTAAAGGAGATACAATGATCAAATTCTGAAATTTAAAAATAAAAAGAAAATTATCTCCTCCCATTTGAGAAAAGAAAGAAGGCAAGGTGAACACATAATTGAAGAAGAGGCAACAGAGTGGTGAGAAAGATTGTCAGAATGGCAAACATGGAGATTAATGATATTTGATTAAATAGAGCCCCTAGGTCAGAAGAAGCCTGAATTCTGAAAATTAATCAATGACAAAAGGCACTTACTGTAGAGCCATGTTATGGAAATAATGTGAGTCATTTGGAGGAGATTTGTTGACTTGATAGAAAATATGAATAGGGAAAAATGCACCAATTTTAATACTTCCTTCATGATGAAAATCCTCCTTGATTGTGAAATAACACTTGCTATAAGCACACACAAGTTTGGGAATCTGCAGGAGCCCAAGAATTACAATCCAAAAAAACATCCTATTACAGAAGTATCTCCCAAGCCTTAAAATCTGTTGGATGTAGGAGTTGCAGTGCCCTGCCATTATATAGACAGATCATCTGTTTGTGAACATCTGTACTAGTAATTTTTTTGATTACTAATTTATTCTTATTATAAAAAAAATATTTCTGACAGTTCTTCCGAGTTGCCTTCAACATTAAGTAACACTTTGTTGCCTTAGGCTCTACATCTGAGGTCTTGTATTCAGGTGAAAAACAGGTAGAAAATATGTTTGTGAACCATGATTTCATCAAGACCTCAGGGATGGTCTCCTCCTTTGTGAATTTGTTCACAAGTGTGAACAAAGAAACTTTTAATGTGAAAGCCATGAGAATGAAGCCAACATTTTATATCAGGAGAGATCATCCTGTGGGAAAGGTTAGAAAGCAAAATTTTCCCACTCTAGGCAGGCTTACTCAAAATGAGTGTGTCATCATACTATCTAAAGCTGAATTCTATTGATGAAAATAATATGGATCAGGTTCTGAAGGTTTCTGAAAAAGTCCGTCTCTGATAAATGTATTTCTAAATAATATTGTTAAACCACATGTAAATATCTACATTTGTTTTCATTTGCATTGTAAGGTTAGATGTATGAATCCTTGACTCAACCCAATATAGGCATTTCTTAAGTTGTGATTACTACAAGAGAAATAAACAAGGTAATATAATGTTACCTAGAGGCCAAAGGTAGGGAGTATGAGGAGTTTCTGCTTCTTCAATCTGTCAGCTTTCTCACTGTTTTAGACAGAGTTGACAAGGAAAAACTACACAGATCTTATAGATAAAACCAAGAATGTGACATTCCTAGACTAATGTATATTTTTATGTGCAAAATATCTATTCTTGAATTATAGACAAATATTCCAGTCACCATTCATCACAGAAGCTTCTTTTGCACCAGACAGTAACAGATTGGATGAAGCAGAAAATAGAATATCAAGACTGGCTGACAACATGGAAAGAAATAAAATGCTCAAGCAAAGATTATGAAACAATTAAAAAAACACAACAGTGGAACAATCAGGAAATGTGGGACACTATAAAAAGACAAAACCTCCATATCACAAGGATAGAGGAAGGAGAAGAATCCCTGGACAATGATATTGATCAGATCTTCACCAGAATAATAGAACGGAATTTCCCCAAACTGAGAAAAGACAAGCCCATACGAATACAAGAAACACATAGAACACCAGATAGGTAAGAACACAAAAGAATTCCCCCACCCCATATCATACTTAAAACACTACAAGACCAAAACAAAGAAAAAAAAATACTGAAAACCAGAAGAAAAGAACAAGTTACATATAAAGGGAAACTCATCAGAATTACAGCTGAAGTTTCAGTGCAAATGATAAAAGCCAGAAGAATGTGAACCAAACTATCCCCACTACTAAATGACTGTAAATGCCAACCCAGTACTATACCCAGAAAAATGGTGATAATAGTTGAAGGAGAAAGAAAAAGCTTTCCTTTACATAAACAAGATGAAAGCAATCATGTCCAGAAAACCAACCCTTCAGAAAATACTCGAGGCACTGCAAAGGTCAGAGGAAAGGAGCAACTATCCTCAAGTAGGGAGAGAAAGTAATTAATAAAAGTATAATTGAGGAAATACAAAGCTAGATCAAGAATGCAAACAGAAAATAAGGTGAAAGAAAGCAACACACATATCTTAACAATAACCTTAAATATTGATGGATTAAACTCCCCAATCAAAAGGCACAGATGGGGAGAATGGATTAAGAAACAGAATCTGATAACGCGCCAGGCCAGGCACACAGCTCTACAGCGCTAGGTGGGGTCTGGCAGGGGGCAGCTGGGAGAGGGTCTCTGAACCCGTCTACGGGGTCCCCGGCCCAGAGGGACCGCGCGCGCGGGTGAGCTGAGGGTCGCGTTCCCGTCTGCTCTGGTCCTGGCTGGACTTGTGGGCGGGAACCGGGGTCGCAGGGGAGACGCCATAACGCGCCAGGCCAGGCACACAGCTCTACAGCTCTAGGCGGGGTCTGGCGGGGGGGCAGCTGGGAGAGGGTCTCGCTGTGAACCTGTCTACGGGGTCCCCGGCCCAGAGGGACCGCGCTAGGGTGAGCAGGGTCGCGTTTCCCTCTGCTCTGGTCCCGGCTGGACTTGTGGGCGGGAACCGGGGTCGCAGGGGAGACGCCATAACGCGCCAGGCCAGGCACACAGCTCTACAGCCAAACTATCTGCAGGCTGTTGTGCCCAAACATCTACAGCCCCACCATCCAGTGGGGGGTGACAAGTTGTTTGTTCAATCAAGTTGAATAAAATGAGTGTCCAGACTACATTTTGCTGTAGTTTCACCAATTCATCCCCATCGCAGCCCTTACATTCTACCACGGCCCCCTCTTCCGCAGGTGTTTCCCTAGGCTTAGAAAAAGGGGCACAGGTGGATGAGAGGTCAAACAGTCCACTCTCTCTGGAGCTGTTGACTTGGACTCGGGTCAATTCGGGCTGTTTTCTTTCATGGGCTGACATTGTGTCCAGGAATAACCTTTGATCCTCTGCAAATTTTCATGATGTTGTCCCCCTCCTTTAACTGCGGCATAGTATTCATTGTAAGTACAATGAAGCACATTTTCCTCTATCCACTCGTCAGTTGAAGGGCACCTGGGCTGGTTTCCAGCTTTTTGCTATTGTGGAACAGAGCTGCAATAAACATAGCGTGCATGTATGTTTGCAGTAAGTTTTTGTCTTGTGGGTATATCCCAGGAGGGGTATGACTGGGTCAAATGGAAGGCTCATTTTTGAGCTTCTAAGTTCTCCACACTGCTTTTCCATAGTGGCTGTACAAGATTTTATTCCCACCAAAGGAATGAGTGTTCCACTTTCCACACAACCTCTCAACACTTGGTATCATTTGCTCCTGATCCCTAGCCAGTCCTTAGTGGTAGGTGATATCTCATAAAGGGCGTGGTTTTATTTGCATTTCCTTAATTTTTTTTTTTTTTTTTTTTTTTTTTTAAGATTTTTCTTAGCCATGTATAATTCCTTCTCTGTGAAGGCTCTATTCAGATATTATTAGCTCCATCTTTTGAATGATTCAGTTTGTTTTCTTTCTTCCTTCGTTGGTTGTTTTTGAGTGCTTGGTAGACTCTGGGAAATTAATGCCTTGTCAGATGTAATCGCTGTGAAGTTTTCCTCCCACGCTGTGGGTCTTCTCCTCACTTCCTTTATTTCTTCCTTGTGAGGTACAGAACGTTTTGAGTTTAATGAGGTCCCAATTTGACAATTTTCGATCTTATTGTCTTGTGCAGCTGCGGTCGGATTTAGGAAGTCTTTTTCCTACACTATGTCTTGCAGTCTGCTGACAACTTTTTCTTAGCACCTCCAGATGGGGTTTCATGTTGATGTCTTTGGTCCATCTGAGTTGACCTTTGTACAAGGGGAGAGGTAGGGGTTTAATTTCATGTCTTCTACAATGGTGTCAACATTTTGCCAGCACCACTTCTGAAGATGCTGTCTTTCTCTTCATTGTGTCTTCTTGGCCCCCTTGCAATATGTAGGTGGCTGAATTGTATGCAGCTTCAGGTTTGGATCTTTCCCAGTTTTTATTCCATTGGGTCAACTGGTATGGTTCTTTTGTGCCAGTACCCAGGCTGTTTTTGACTATAGCCCTATAGTAGAGTTATTTGATCTGGTATAGCAATTCCCCCCTGGTATGCTCTTTTCACTCGGAGGTTGCTTGGCTATTCGGGGTCTATT
Organism: Rhizomys pruinosus; assembly: GCA_009823505.1. Classification (NCBI taxonomy): domain Eukaryota; kingdom Metazoa; phylum Chordata; class Mammalia; order Rodentia; family Spalacidae; genus Rhizomys; species Rhizomys pruinosus. Next base: position 1,133,741 of record VZQC01013424.1, read on the forward strand.
TTTTTTCCAAATGAAAATTGGACGGATTTTTTTTCAGGCCTGTGAAAGAAACTCATTGGGGTTTCTAGATTGGATTGCATTAATATCTGTACACTAGTTTGGGTAGGGATGGACATTGTTACTATATTTATTTTCCCAATCCTGAGCATGGGAGGTTGTCCATCTCTGATGTCTTCCTCAATTTCCTTTTTCAGGGGTTTAAAATTTTGTTTGTAGAGATCTTGGTGTTCTTGGTTATGTTTGGTTCCCATAGGTTATTTAATTGTTTTTTGAGGCTATTTGAGTGGGAAGGTCTCTTTTTTTTTTTTTTTTTTTTTTTTTTTTTTTTTTTTTTGTTTGTTTTTTAGTTTATTTTGCTATCTGCCACTTACACAAGCTTCTTAACTTTTCAGGAGTTTTATCTGGGAGAGTTTTCTTAGCATCCCTTAGGTTAGACAAATCATACCATCAGCAAAAACGGGAATAGCTTATTACCTCTTTTCCATATTAGAACTCCTTTTAATTCTTTTCTTGCCTTATTGCCCTAGCTCAGGGTTTCTAACACATAATGAAGAGGAGTGGTGAAGGGGGCAGCCTGCGAGTCCCTACTTTAAGGGACTGCTTCTTTCATTTCCCCATTTAGGAGGATGATTGGGCTGTGGGTTTTTGTATATTGACTTTGATTACATTGAGAGAATGATCCCTCCCAGACCAATTCCCTCCAGGACTTTAAAATAAAGGGTGGCTGGATTTATTTGTCAAAGGCTTTCTCGCATCAATTGAGATGAGGCGTGGTTTTTGTCCTTCCCCAATTGTGATATGTTTGATGATGTTTATTGATTTTCGTTTGTTGAACCATCCCTGCATTTCGTCTGAATGAATCCAACTTGGTCCATGGTGATGATTTCTTGATGTGAGTCTGTATGTGATTTGCCAGATCCTGTTAGAATTTTTGGCACTGATGATCATTAGGGAGATGGGTCTAAGAGTTCTCTTTTTTGGTTGTATCTTTTCCCTGGGTTTTCTGGTAGTCGACGTATGTTGGCTTCATAGAATGAATCGGGAGAATCCCTCCATTTTATCCTTCTTAAACAATTTAAGTAGTCATGGTTGTAAGTCTTCACGAAAATTATATTTATAGAATTCTGCACTGAATCCATCTCGGGCCTGGGCAGTGTTTTGGTGGGGAGGCTACTTATTCATCTTCGAATTTCTTCCTTGACTATGGTCTGTTAAGGCTGTCAGTTCTCTTCTTGGTTGAGCTTTGGTTGGATTCCCAGGTCTCAGATATCATCCAGTTCCTTCTAGTGTTTTCAAACTTAGTAGAAGATAAGTTTTTAAGTAGTCCCGATAAGATTGATCTGATCTTTTCATTGTCTGTTTGTATATGTCCCCTTTCATCACAGCATCTATTGATTTGGAGTTGTTCCCTTCTTTCTTTTGGTTCACTGGGCTAGAGGTCTGTCTATCTTCGTTTATTCTTCTCAAAGAACCACCTTTTGGATTCATTGATTTTTGTATGGTTTCTTTTGTTTCTATTCATTGATCTCTGCTC
>VZQC01013424.1:1138324-1188610 GCA_009823505.1 Rhizomys pruinosus
GATAGGTTTTGCATGAAGGATGCTTGTACTCATGGATTATCACTTATAGCTAAAAATGAAAAAAAAAACTGAGAGAAAGATGCAGGACAGTTATGGCAGAATGCATGATCTGGGATGGGGTGGGGGTGGGGGGGAGGGAAAGGGAAATAAGCCTGAACTGAATTGGAAAAAATTCATGAAATGCACAAAGCATCAATAAAAACTATTTAAAAAAATAAAAAAGAAACAGAATCTATCTATATCCTGTCTACAAGAAACCCATCTCACCCTCAAGGATATGCACCAACTTAAAGTGAAAGGATGGAAAGAATATTCCAAGCAAATGTTAGGAAAAAGCAAGCAGGAGATGCTATTCTAATATCAGACAAAATACACTTCAAAGTAAAACTAATTAGAAGAGACAAAGGCCTTGTCAAAGGAACAATTAACCATGAAGATTTCACAATCATGAACATATATACATGAAACTCTGGTGCTCTGAACTTGATAAACACAATTCAAGCAGGACCTCAAGGCACAGATTAATACCAGCATACTAATAGTAGGAGACTTCAATTCCACACTGAGTTCTTTGGACAGGTCAACCAGACAAAGAATAAACAGAGAGATAATACAACACACCAAATAGCCCCACATATATCTATCAAATATTCCACCCAAACACCAGAGAATATACTTTTTACTTAGCACCCCATGGAACATTCTCCAAAATCAACCATATCCTAGGACACAGAAAAGAAAAACTGAACAAATACAAAAGGATCAAAATAATCTCATGCATTCTATCAGACCACAGTGCAATGAAGCTCAATATCAATGCCAGAAGAAGCCTTACTATCTATAAGAACATAAGGAGACTGAACAACACACTCCTGAATAATGTACGGGTCAAGGAAGAAATAAAAAAAAGAAATAAAACTATTCCTGGAACTAAATGAAACCACAACACAATACAGCAAAACTTATGGGATACTTTAAATCCAGTCTGAAGAGGGAAATTTACAGCCCTATGTGCCTGCATTAAAAAACAAAAACAGAAAGAGCACAAATAAATGACCTAAAATTACAACTAAAAACAATTGAGAGGCAATAACAAATGAATCAAAAACCCCACAGAAAGAAAGAAAGAAATAAATAAAAATTAGATTTGAAATCAATGAAATGAAAGAAAGAAAGAAAGAAAGAAAGAAAGAAAACAATAAAAAGAATCAATAAATCCCAGAGCTGATTCTTTGAAAGCATAAACAAGGTAGATAGACCTTTAGCCCAGTTGACTAAAAGAAGGATAAAGCAACTCCAAATTAAGATAATTCAAGATGAAAAGGAAATTATGACAGACAATGAAATATTAAGACAATCATATGAGAATATTTTAAAAACATTTAAAAATAAAGTTTGTTTCCCAAGTTAATCGCATACAGTAACCCAAAACAGCATGGATGAACTTGAAATCTGTGCCTTCATTCCACCCTATAGGTATATATAATACAACTGCATTTGAGACTCATGTGTCAAATATAAAAACCTAAAATAAAAAAGGGGGATATAGATAGATATGAAAATTTTTTGTCGGGGGTCGCAGGGGAGACGCCATAACGCGCCAGGGCAGCAGGTGCCACAAAGGTTCTGATATGAGAGACTTCCTTGCCTTCCCACCCATAGAACAAGGAGAAATATGACAATGATGAGGTCGCTCCCCAACCGTAAATTGGAGACAACTAATGTAGAGGTAATCTCTTATAAAACCGGTAAAACTGCTTTCTTTAATTGACTACTAGACATGGGAACTGTGGAAGGGATTACTCTCTGTTCAGAACCAAATATAATACTAAAGTCCTAGGGCTATGCACTCAGGCAAAATATATTAATACAGGAGCTCTGACATCAGCAATGGATTGTTCTACCAGGTGGATGTTGGCCAGGGGATCCAAGGCCCCACAAAAGGTAAGGGCTCCTTGCCTCTAAGTTGGGATACCTACAGGAGGAGAGGCAATAAGACCCTGCTGCCGAAGACCTGACGTTAACATGGGAGGGATGTATTGAGACCACACATGCAAGTGTACAGATGGCCTCTGGAATGCCAGAGAGTGTTACCAAAGGCCACTAAACCAATAAAGCAAATATGGGTCTCCCTGAGTCAAGCAAGACTCCACCGTCAGCACCAGCTACACCTCACCTGCCTGGAAATACTGTGCAGCAGAGGCAGCCATGTGCCTGTATATCCCAAATCTAATTGGCTATTGGCTCTCCCCTTGGAGAAATAACCCATGGCTGATGCCACAAGCTTACATCCTCTACAGGTTAGAAAGAATTGAAATAGGCAGGCACACCACTCGTACATGCCACGATGAGTGAGGACAAATGATACCAGAAAATAGCCCACGCAAGATAGGAACGTCATCGACTCTCTGGGCATTGAAGGTAACGAACAGAAACACTCGCACCCTCAACAAAATTGACACTGCCAGAATCAAAGAAGCAAAATCAGCCTCTTCATGACGTGATCTAAACTAGTAAAACACACTACTTTAAATAGATTCTTAATGGAAGCTAGCTTTTAGACGCGCCCCCGCAAAGCGTCCATTTCAATAACAAGAGTCCTTTCTTTACACTCCCCCCCACATTACAATAAGACAACATAAGAAAATTCGAAGCAAGAAACTGACCGACCCGCTCACTTCTCAACTGTACGAAATTGGAAGGCCACTAGTAATAAGAAGGTAAATCTAATGTAAACACAAGATCAAAGAACAATGCCTCTTTAGATTGAGATCTATATGAAAAAAAAAAAAGAACAATAGAAACTGTGAAAAGGATGTAATTCTATACTTCCAGAAACAAATTAGTAATGCTAAAGTCTCCTTAACCGTATCTACATTCAAGCAAAATCTATTTAAACAGGGCTTCTTGACATCAAACAATGGATTTATTCATCAAGAGAAGCATGTTGGCCAGGGGACACAAGCCCCCACACCACAGTGTGGTAAACGGACTCCTTGCCTCCAACACGGTGTTTGGTTGTGTGATATCTGCAGAAGAAGGCGATAAGCCCTGCGTGTGCAAGACCTGACTACTAAAAACTGAAGGAAAGATCTAATGGACAGACGCACTTGCAAGCTATACCACGAGTCTCTGGGGATGCACAGGAAGACCCGGGCTCTACAAAGACCCATATAAACACCAGACCAACACAGTATCAAACCCTCAGTAGGTCTCCTTTGCACAGTCACAGCACCAGAAGCCTCCTCCGTCAAGCACAGCGTTACACTCATCCCTGCATAGACAGAAATATCTGACCTGCAAAAAGCCGACAAATGGAAAGCCAACATAGTCTGTATATCCACAGAAAGTCATCACTTGGCTATTGAGCTCTCTACCTTGGACAAGGACAATACACACACCACCTGTAGCTGATTGCTCAAGCAAAAGCTCTACATCCTCTTAATGAAGCCTCCAATACGGAAATAGATATAAAACACACACAGAAAGACACCGATAGCCTATACTTAACAGAAGCCAAAAGAACCACAAATGATAGACAATATTGAGATTAACAAAACATACCGATCCAAACATCCTGGATGCTCTAATAAACAGTCCACGAAGAAAACTACCATTCAACACCTAATATTACAATACATGATATTAATCACCAAAANGAGCTGTCTATAAGCCACAGTAAGACCTTCATATTTACCAGGGGGGGAAATTGTAATTCATGGATTGACATATCCAAACATGTGTCTATGCAAAAGTAACCTACCATAACTATTAGTACGGGTTACATACTATATATCTAATTGCTTTTCTTCATTAGTATGATAGCAAGGTTATTCCTGGACAAATCTGTCAGCCCATGAAAGGAAAACAGGCAGAATTGACCCAGAGTCCAAGTCAAAAGCTCCAGATGAGAGTGGACTGTTTACCTCTCATCCACCTGTGCCCCTTTTCTAGCCTAGGGCACAACCTGCGGAAGAGGGGGGCGTGGTAGAATGTAAGGGGTACGATTGGGGTGAATGGTGAAACTACAGCAAGTCTGGACACTCATTTGATCAACTTGATTGAACAAACAACCTGTCACCCCCCACGGATGGTGGGGCTGTAGGTGTTTTGGCACAACAGCCTGCAGATAGGTTAGGTTTTGCATGAAGGATGTTGTCACTCATGGATTATCACTTATAGCTCAAAATGAAAAAAAAATGAGAAGAAACGATGCCGGACAGTTATGGCAGAATTGCATGTCTGGGATGGGTGGGGGGTGGGGGGGAGGGAAAGGGACATAAGCCCTGAACTGAATTGGAAAAAAAGTATGAAAGCCCACAAAGCATCATAAAAAACTAATTTAAAAAAAAAAAAAGAAAATTTTTGTCAAAACAAACATTGCAATCCAAATCTTAAAACTAACTTCAAGAAAAGATTTATATGTTCCAACAGGCAAGAATATCACCAACTTAATGGCCGAGAAAGAAATGCAGGCTTTGCCAGTGAGTTAGGAGTAACAGAAGGCCAGCAGATAGGATTTGACTCCTTCTGGGCTCATTGAAGGGAAGAATGTCCTCAGATTGCTGCCGACATCAGGCCCCTCTCTGGATACTACTAGTAACAACTATTTTAACAACTATTTTTAATGAATCCTTACGAAGCTTACCTTCATAGGTGCCGAAAAGGTTTTAGTACAAGAGACTTTTTTAACTTCCCACATAGAATAAGGAGAAATAAAATCATGATGAGGTCGTTCTCCAAACTGTAAATTGGACGCCAGCGTTATTCTAGAGGTATTCTCGGGTGAAACTGGTAAAAACTCCCTTCTTTAATTGACTACTGGACATAGAAACTGTGAAAAGGAGTATTCTACTATTCCAGAAACCAAATATAATGCTAAAGTCTCCTTAACCTCATGCACTTAACAAAATCTATTAATACAGGGCTTCTGACATCACACAATGGACTTTTTCAATACAAGGAGCTGTTGGCCAGGGACCACAAGCCCCCACACAAGGTAAACGGCTCCTTGCCTCCAACACTGCGTTTTGGTGTGGATATCTGCAGAAGAAGGCGATAAGCCCTGCGTAGAGACCTGACTATAAAAGAAGGGAAAGATTAATCGGAGCACTTGCAAGTATACACGAGGTCTCTGGGAATGCCAAGACGGGCTCTACAAAGCGCCAACTAAACCAGACAACACAGTTCAAACCCTATAGGTCTCCTTTGCCAGTCACAGCACCAGAACCTCCTCTGTCAGCAACAGCGTTACACCTCATCCCGCTGGAAATATCTGATAAAACGACAATGGAAGTGGCAGCCAACTATCTGTATAATCCCGAAATCATCTAACTTGTGCTATTGAGCTCTCTACCTTGGACAGGCAATACAACACCACTAGCTGATTGCCAACAAAAGCTTACATCCTCTTAATGAGCTCATACGGATGATATAAACCACACAGACGACACCTGCTATACTTAACGAGCAAAGACACAATGTAGACATATTAGGGACTTACAAACATACCATCCAAACACTGGTGTCTATAACAGTCCACAAGAATAACTACCATTAAACCTAAATTACAAGTACATGATTAATCCCAAAATAGTATATAATCCTAAATTCTTGTGCCTCATAGTAGGATCCGAAAGGTAAATACTTATACTGTTAAAAACAGTCTATAATCTATAGGCTGTGCGACCTTCATTAAGTGCGATTCGAAAAGGTTATGCCTGGACAACGAGCTGCGGACCATGAAAGAGAAACAGCCAGATGACTAGAGACCAAGACAACAGCTCCTAGAGAAGTACCGTGTTGCATACTCATCATCCACCTGTGCCCCTTTTCTCAAGCCTGGGGTAAAACATCTAGCGCAAGACCAAGAGGGGGACGCTACCCAGTAGAATGAAAGGGCTTGACTTGGGGTATACAGGTGAAACCCTAACCAAACAATTAGACTGGACTACCTATTGATGAAACTTGATCCCTTGAACATAACAAAGCCACCGTGCACCTCCCACCAATGACTGCGTGGGACCATGAGCTGTGTAGGTTTGGGCCAAACTGCCTCTGAGAAATTGGTCTACATGAAGAATCTCGTTTACTCACAAACTTATCACCTGTTAAGAATTGTTGGAAAAAAATACAAAACGAAAAAAAAACTAAACGAAAAAAAAACAGAGAAAACGAAATGCCAAAAACTTACGGCAGCAGAAATGCATATGATCTGGCGACTGGTAGCACGGTTGGACCGGTCGAGAGAGGAAATGGGAAGGGCCGATATTAGCCTGAACTGCAATTAAAGGAAAATGCATGATCGAAAAATACACAAAGCATAATAAAAATAAAAAATAAAAAAATAAAAAACATTAAAAAACCTACTCTACTAAATTTGAAAATGCAAGAGAAATGGCTGTATACCTGAAACTGGACTTCACCAAACCTTAATCAAGCAGAAGTGACAGCTTACAAAAGGTCCAAATATATGAGAAATTGAAATCATATTTAATTGCCTCCCAACTAAAAAAAGTATGGGCCCAGATGGTTTTACAGCAGAGTTCTATAAACATTTAAAGTGGTCCTACAAACATTGCTATTCAAACTGTTCAAAAGAATACAAACAGAAGCCAGCATCAATCTAATAACAAAACCAAGGAAAGATACAAACAAAAAAGAAAAAAAAAAAAGATACAACCAAAAAAAGAAACTATAGGCCCATTTCACTAATGAAAATAAATGCAAAAATCCTCAACAAAATTTTCAAACTCCATAAGGGCACACCTCAACACGATCATTGATGGAGGGGGAAAAAAAAAGACCTTGCCATGACCGAGTCAGATTTCTAACCGCGATGAGGGGATGGATCAACATATGCAAATCACCAAATGTCATAATGTACCTAAATGGGCTGAAAATTCCTTGTCTGAAGGGGATTGAAGAAGATACAAGAAGATGGAACGGACCTCCTCTGGTAATTAATTGAAAACCTAATTTAATAAAAAATTCTCCATCCTACCCCAAACTGATATAAAGATTCAATGCAATCCAAATAGCATCCCCCAAGAGTTTCTTTTCCTTCTTAGACTTGGAAACAATTAAGAATCTCAGTAACGTGGTAGGATACAAAATCAACCCAGAAAAATCAGTACGTTCTTTAAATCATAAACAAGCACAATGAAGAAGCACTATAAGGCGGGCTCTTCCCAGTCACAATAGCCTCAACGACAATAAAATATCAAGGAACAAAACCTAACCAACGACACCAGCGATCTCTCCAACAAAAAAATTTAATAACTGATAAATGCGATTGATGAAGACATTAGAATATGGAATAACCACTGATTCTCATGGCTTGGAAAAATTAACATAGTAAAAATTCCATTTTATTACCCTCATTCATATACAGATCAAGGGCAATCCAAGGTAAAATCCCCATGGTTCTGAACAGTCTTGGAAAAAAATCCTAAATTCATATCGGAAAAAACAACAGACCCTGAATAGCTAAAGCAAACTTGAGGCAAAAACTGCAATACAAAGGGAATCACTACACCAGACTCCAAAACTATATTACAGGGCATAGACATTAAAAAACAACGGGTTACTGGCACAATGAAAAGATCTAGAAAAATCATACTGGAATACCTCAGAAAACCTATACGCTACCAAGTATAAAAACTAGAAGAATGGACTTAATATATGAAATCCTGGGAATCACAAACGCTAAAACCAAGAAGAAATTGACAGCTTAAACATACCCATAAATATCTGAGAAATTAGACATTAATAAGAAAACCTATAACCCACTAAAAAAGCCCAGGCCCAAAACAAAACATTTAAAAAAAAAAAAAAACATTTCAAAAAAGACTTACAACCATTATTACTGATAGTGTTTAGAAGGATACAAACAGCAAATTCTCCCAAAGTCCTTCTATGAGGCCAGCATAACTCTTATTACCCAAGAAAGCAAAGAAAGAACCAAAAAGGAGAAATATAAACTCATCTCCCTAATGAAACACAGATGCCTACAAATTCTAAAAGGGTACTGGCAAATAAACTACCGAACACATCAAGATCACCATCATGACCAAGTTAGATTCACACCAGAGGCCGCAGGGGGACATGTTCAACATATGAAAATCAGTAAATATAAGAAAGATATAAATGGACTGAAAGATAAAAGCCACACAATCGTTCAATTGATGCAGAAAAAGACTTCACAAAATCCAGCATGCCTTCTTGTTTAAATTCCTAGAGGAATTTCACTGCAGGATCATCCTCAACATAATCAAAGCCAATAAAAAAAAAAACTGACAGCAAACATTATCCTAAATAGAGAAACGTTAGAAGAAACCCCTTACTGTTCTGACTTGGCAATGCTGCCGCTTGTCACCACCTCTCTTCAATATAATGTTTGAAACACTGGCTAGAACAATAAGGCCAAGAGAAAGGGAAGTTAAATGAGTACTAATTGAAAGAGAGGAAGACGTTAAAACTATCCCTTTTTCAGACGCTATGACAGTTTACCTAAGGGGATGCTAAAAAAACCCACGAGAAAACTATTGGCAATGATTAATAGTTTCCGTGAGTGTCGGATACACAAAAACCTAGCAAAAATCAGTAGCCTTTTTTTACATCAACAACGAGCAACTAAAGAAGGAATACAAGCAGACATTCCCACATCCAAAAGCCTAAGAAAACACTAAAATACTAGGAACAAACCTAACAAGACACTAAGGTTCTAACAACAAAAAAAATTTTAAACCCCCGAAGAAGGAAAATGAAGAAGACACCAGAAAATAGAAAGAACACCCATGTTATTTGTATTTGACTATTTTTCACTCCACACATCTGGTCTATACCAAAGTAACCTACCATAACCCTTAGTCCTGCTTAAATACCTACATATTCATTACTTTTGCTTCATTAGTCTGATTGCAAGGTATTCCTGAACAAACTGTTCAGCCCATGAAAGGAAATAGCCAAATTGACCAGATCAAAGACGACATCTCAGAGAAAGTAGACTGTTTTGTTTCACATCCACGTTGCCCATTTTCTAAGCCTAGGGACCAATTTGTGGAGAAGGGGCATGGTAGAATGTAAGGGCGTGATTGGGTTTGAATGGTGAACTACAGCAATTAGTTGGACACTAATTTGATCAACTTGATTAAAAATACAAGCCCCCCTAGCTGGATTGTGGGACACATGGACTGTGTTGAGTTGGGCACAACTCCTTACAAATTGGTTTTACATGAAAGGATGCTTGTACTCAAAACTTCTTATTCTTGTTAAAACAAATAAAGAAGTAATAAAAAATTCAATTCTACACCAAATTATATACAGATTTAATGCAATCCCAATTAACTTCCCGAGACTTCTTCACAGGGTTGAAAAAAAAATACTTAATTTGGAAAACAAAAGACCCCTGAATCAGCCAAAGCAACCCTGAGTGAAAAGAGCAATAAGGGGGATTCATTCCAGACATCAAAACTATATTTAACAGTTTCTATCGTCTCTAATCAGCCTGGTTACTGGCACACAAACAGCCCCATAGGACCAATGACACAAAACTGAAGATCCAAATTGAGCACATGCAATTCTCCAGCCACCTCATATTGACAATGGCGTACCAAAAGACTCAATGAGGGGAAAGGCACACCTCTTCAAGCAAGGATGTTGACAAACACACAGATCACTAATTGTAGAAGAGTAAATTAAAGCCCTACCTCTTGCCCTGTATAACAGTCAACTGTAAATGGATCCAAGCCCTCAATGTGAAACCCACAACTCTGAACGTAATAGAAGAAATAGTTGGAAGCAACCTATAAGACATAGTGTCGGCGAGACTTTCTAAATTAGACCAGCATTTTTCAACGGAAATAAGATGGACCAATTGACACGTGGAAAAGCTCTAAATCCAAAAGCTTCTGTACAGCAAAAGAAACACTCATGGAAGTGAAGAGGACAACCACAGGACCGAGAGAGCAAACCTTCATCTGCAGATATATCTGAACAGAGCTTTTATCTTCCAGCATATGTAAACTACTCAAAAAACAAACAAGTAAGACAAATAAATGACTCACTCAGTAGATGGAGTAAGCGCTGAACAGAGACTTCACAAGTGAGAAAATATAGAAGGCTGCGAAACATCTTAAAAGTGTTCAACATTGCTACTATTAACGGAAATGCAAATTAAAACCACTTTACGATATCATTCACTCTGATAAAGCTGGCTAGGATCAGAAAACAAATGATCCAACTGCTGAGAGGTTGTGGGAAGGGGGAGCACTCATCCCACTGTTGGTGTGAATACAAACTCATACAACTACTATGGAAAGCGTATGGAGAACCCTTAAACGACTCAACTGACCTACCACCTGACCCAGCCATTACCACTTCTGGGAATACCCACACGACTTCCTACCCCAGATATATGCAAGCCCTGTTTCTTGCAGCTCTTTTCAGAAAAGCAAAGAGCTTGAACCAGCCAAGTGCCCCTCGACTGACAAGTCGATAGAGAAAAATGTGGTACAACTACACAATGGATTATGCAGCAGTAAAGAAGATAACAACATGAAATTGCAGGTAAGTGGATAGAAACAGAAGATATTATGAAATGTGACGTTAACTGTCCAGAAAATAAAAGATGCATGCTATCCCTCATCTGATCCACTAATGGGACTTCCAGCCAGTGTCCAGTCTATAGAGAGGAAACAATTCCTCATTCTTAAAAAAAAAAAAAAAAAAAAAGAAGCCTTTTCTAACAAGACCTGACCTTCTCCTCGAGTGGATGGAACAGATAAATGAAAGCTGAACGAGCCAGGGCTCCTCTTTCCAAACCCCCCACACCGAGTGCCCCTGCGGACTAGAAGATCTCAATGACTTTAGAAAACAAAAAACGGTGGCAGAGATGCCTAGCAGATACGAGTGCTGACTGCTCTGCAGCGGACCCGGTTTGCTCCTCAGCACCCACATGGCGGCTGAGAAACCGTCTTTGGACTCCAGTTCAGGGGAGTCGACACCCTCTTCTTACATCTGCAGCATTGCACGACATGGGCACCCAAAACTACATGCAGACAGTACATTCCTACACATACAACAATAAATAAAATTCTATTCACAAAAAAGAAATTCAAAACACCTTTGTTAATCTGGGCTCTGTGGCCTTACGATCCAAAATTAAAGTCAAAACAGAAATTACTCTGTAAGGCCTGGAAAAACTGTACTTCAGATAAAACTTGAGATTAGTAAAGAGCAAAAAATTAAAAAAGAGAAAGCAGTTGTTTTGCCTGTCTTCAATTCTTACTTGCAAGTCCATCTACTCTGTAGTTGCCACTGCTTTTACCATTCTTAAAACACATGAGGTACAGCTTTTTAACCCTCCTCCATGGATTGAAGACTCATGTTTCTCCACGAATCCTCCAAAACTTCAATTGCCAGATGTGGACTACTGAGATATCCAGCTTGGGACTGAGCTGGGATTTCAGCTTCATCAGAATATAAACTGCCATTGATGGACCAACTAAGGCTGTGTTATGGAGTTCAATACAAGAATATCAAGACAGGACAGGTATTTACTGGAATTCATTTGGGGATCATGAGAGGAAAATACCCTAGTGTGCGGCTCTCCCGCCCACTCACAAGGGCAAGATTGATTGTTTGTTTGGATTTGCCCAAGGAGGAATGCCTTCAACACTCCTGGAAAAACATGAAAAACATGACATGTTTTAGCATCAAATAAAAAAACATAAACAAATAAAATTTTTTTTTTTTTTTTTTTTTTTTTTATATATAAATATAATCTATATATCACCTGATTTGGAGGGATTTTATATTATATTTTTATATATTTTCAATATATAAAAAATATATATATTTTTATATATTATATATACTATATCTCTATTATAAATATAATATTATAAATATAATATATATATGACATATATACATATACAACGATATATATATATATTTATCTATAGCCCTTACAGTGGAGAAAACAACAACAACAAAAATTACTGGAAACAAACTCTGAAACAACTCAGAAAAAAATATGCAAGCCTTTAGCCGAATGGGAGGAACTCAGTTGGGGTGGGGGGCATGGAAAGGGAATGTGATCTCAATTCCATTGAGAAATAATGTATTATGTATGGAAAGTTTAATAACAAAAAAAAATAAATTTAAAAACCTGTTTTGATCATAGAAAATCAAAGGATACCAAATGCTCAGAGGTTGTGTGGAAAAGAGAGCACTCATTCACTGCTAGTGAGAATGCCCACTGTACAAAACACTATTGGAAGCAGTTTCGGAGAAGAAACCCTCAAAAACCAAACTATGTGCATACCACCAGACACAGTTACCAGTCCTGGGTGTATAATACAAGATTCATTCCTATCACAGAGATATTGCACAATATGTTTCTTGCAGCTCTTTTCTAAATAGAGAAAAGCTGGAAGCAACCCAAGTATCCCTCAAACGACCCGTGTATAAAGAAAATGTGCACACAACAACATCCTCCTCCCCCCCCCCCCCCCCCCCCCCCCCCCCCCCCTTGAATTTTATGTAAGGGTAAAGAAAGATTGACGTCATGAGATTAGCAGGTAAATGGATGAATTATACGCCATTATCTAGGGTGCGTACACTAGTCCCAGATAAACCAACGATGTATTGGTGTTCCTCCTTTGGGATCATCGCACACCTCTCTATTTGTAACGCAACAACTAAATAATTATTTTTCTGTCTCACCCCCCCCCCCCCCCCCCCCCCCCCCCCCCCCCCCCCCCCCCCCCCCCCCCCCCCCCCCCCCCCCCCCCCCCCCCCCTACACCCCCCCACCCACCCCCTCCTTTCCATCATGTCCTCTTTGCCGTGTACCCCTTACTAGTCCTGCTGCCTTCTGTAATTTTCAACTTATATATCATATAGGAATGGCCGGAACGAGACATGCTTCTTTCCACTGCCCTCCTCCACTCTACCTGATCCACACCATTATGCTGCCTTCACTCTTACCCATGCATTGCGATATTCACTATAGCTTATATTTCCGTCACACATCTACAATTTGGATGCGTCGTTTTATTGGTCTCCTCTCTGCCTACCTTTGTGCGGCTTTACCCTTAGGAGCGGTACGCACCCCCTCCGTAGATCCAGCCTTTGCGGCGCCTGTTACTGATTGAATTCCTATACTCATGATTTGTGTCGCTAGGGTCGTCCGACTTAGTTGTTGGCGGGTTTAGTTCCTCTGTCGCTTAGCCCTATTATTTTTTGATTTTCCGCTAGCGCCCAGTGGCCTTCAGTTAGGAACGTATGGTCAAGACAATGCCACATGTACACAGCAGTTGATGGGATGAGGACGAATAGTCACAGGGCGGAGTGCGCACTTCTACTACTTGATATCGAATATTGCTGTCTGATCAATCGAAAAAAAATCAGTATATAATGCTTATTGACTATCCTTTATACTGTATAATATGGTCGCATAATATCGGCTCATAATATATGACACTCGCGTCGCTTGTCCCTCCCTCTTCTTTTCCCCCCCCCCCCCCCCCCCCCGTCGCTATCTTCTTTTCGTTAACCTACATCATTGTCTGCACTTTTCATTGAATAACATTCCCTTCCATAATCTCAAATTCCCTAGAAACAACCATCCCCCTTCTTGGCCCAACCCCATAAGAAGATGGTCATGCATGCTGCCATACATGCTTTCCACTTTTTCTCGTCTTGTAAAATAAAACTTTTGTGCAAAATGTACTGTTTAGGCAGAATTTCCTATTTCAGTCAATTATTTGACCTAATCTTTTTTGTAGTTGTTGTTCCTTCCAAAACAGGGCAGGCCCGAAGGTCAGGGAAAAAAATAAATGCTAAAGATACAAGCTTTTAGAGGCCAGGTTAAATGGCACGTCTCCTTGAGAAGACAGACAGGGGAGCGAAAGGGAAGGAGTTTGGAAAACTATGGAGAAAAGTCTGGGAACAGTGCACTGCCGGGGTGGATGCACAACTTGATTTGTTGTGTGAATGTTTTCTGGGACACTTGTAGCTTCCTTTACAATTAATTTTAGAATTTCTTCTTTTTTTTAAAATAGCTACAAAAAACATTGCAAAGGAGTGGGAGTTCTCCTAACCCTAATCAGAAAGGCCTGTATCTTGTTTCCAGGTCCTATCCCTAGAGACCATGAGGGTTTTAATGATAGTGTTTCCATAAAAGCTGGACTGAGTGCAATCAGTACCCAGACCAAAGTGTTGTGTGGGAAATCAAAACTGCTTTCAAAGCTGAGCCTTTCTTAAAAAATGCAAAATTATATGCTATGCCAAAGGTTCATGTAAATCTCAAAGGGGACAGTAAACAGCAGAGCAAACAAGGGGGGGCTTTTAAAAGGAAGACGAACAAAACAACCAAGTTGAAAGTTTGTCAGAATAAAAAAGGAACCTCACTTTTGTAAAACTGTTACCCGTGGTCAGAGTTCTTGGGTGGAGATGTCTCATTCTCTTTTCAGGTTCTTGGTGTCTTACTCAAGAATGTAATAAAGGAGACTGGGGCGAGGGACTCCGTGGCTACAGCACTGCTGCTCTATTAAGACGACTCGACCTGGTTTGATTCCCAGCACCCACCTGTGTGTAACAACTATCCATACTCCCGTTCTGGGGATTGGACACCCTCTGCTGATCTCCACAGCGCACTGATGACACAGGCAACTTACATTATAACACAGGCAATATTCCTCAACAGTATAATAAACATACAAACATAAATAAATAAATTATTTTAAAAATGGAATGAATAATAAAGGGACATGTAGATAGCAAAGTTGCAAGAAGACTTCATTCAAAGCAAGGTGATAGTATAGTTTAGAAAGAAACAGGCTTTGGCAAAGTTCATCCTCTAAATAGAAAGAAAGAAAAACTGCCAACAATGATTGTTCATGCCCTTGGTTATTATTTACGAATTATTGGAAAAGGCTCTTTGATTATTTGCTAAAAATTTAATTTGGCGTTAAAAAAAATAAAATAAAAAAAAATTAAATAAACTTTTTTTTTTTTTTTTTTTTTTTTTTTTTTTTTTTTTTTCTGATTAGTTTTACCTTGAGGTCTGTTTTGTCTGATTTTAAAATAGGAAACCCTGCACAAATTGGGTACCATTTCTTGGAATATTATTTTCCATTCTTTGGCCTTAAGATGGTGTATGTCCTTGAAGGTGATATTTTGTTTCTTTGTAGACAACAAAAACCTGATCATTTCCTTAATCATTCTCCAATCTCTATGCTCTTGATTGGGGTGATTCATGACCATAATTGTTTAAGGTTCTTTGAGAGATGTATATTCCTTACCAACAATGTAGATTCTATTTGCATTTTTCTGGATGTACTTCTGCCATTCTATCTCCTAATCACTTTCTCTTGCCACTTGGGACCAGTTGCTCCTTTTCCTCTGTCTTTGGATTGCCTCACTCAAGTATTTTCTTGAAGGGTTGGTTTTTCTGGAAATGTATTCTAACATCTTGCTTATGTGTAGTGAAAGGTTTCTGTTCTCTTTTGAGTGTTAAGTAATTGACATTTTTTGCTGGTTAAAGTAACCGGGTTGGCATCTACAGTCATATAGAACTGGGGATACTTTGGCCCAAGCTCTTCTGACTTTAATCATTGGCATTGAAAAATCAGTTGTGATTTTTATGGGTTTTCCTTTATATATTGCTTGTTGTTTATCTCTTGTGGCATTCAGTATCTTATCTTTGTTTTGAGCATCCAACATTTTTACTTTGATATGGCATGGGGATTCTTCTCTTTCCTCTATCCAAATGATGTAGAGGTTTGGTCATTTCATGGTGTCTTGCATTTGCTGATTATTCCACTCTTTTTTTGTCTTCTTTCACACTTTTTTGCTTCGAGATCCCATGGAACTTTCTCCCAAGCTGACACAAATGGGACAAACCTCAACAAATAGAAAATTAGAAATAATTCTACATATTTTATTACACCATGAGGAAAAAAATAGCTTAATACCCACACCAGAAGAAGCCTTAGTTACCAACTACAAGGATTTATGGATATTAAATAACACACTCCTGCAAATATATGGAGCAAAAGGAGGAAATTAAGAAAGAAACATATGGAGATGGAGAACATGGGGCTCATGGTTAAGAGCACTCGACTGCTCCTGCCGAGGATCTGGGTTCGATTCCCAGCACCCACTGGTGCTAAGAACTGTCCTTAGTTTTGCCTTTTTTGGGCATGGTGGTTCATGCTTTAATCCCAGCCCTTGGGAGGCAGGGGCTGGAGGATCTCTGTGAGTGTTCAGGCCCGCCTGGTCTACCGAGTGAGCACCAGGCCAGTTGACTGAGGGGAGACCGTTCACAAAAAATAACAAAGAAAGAAGAAAACATTTATTTACTGACCTTAAATTGAAAATGAGAACTCAACCCCGTATCATTATCGTTCAATCAGTGTATCTCGTTTATTCTTTGTTCCTGTTGACCTTTCCAAAGGGCTCAGTGGGCTATTGAAGTCCCCTACTAGGTGTACTGTGGTTCATCTGTGCCGTGTACTCCTGGAGGAACTGGTCTTTTATAAAGTTCGTTGCACCAGAGTTGGTGCATATTGTATTCATAAGTGTGAAATATTTTGGTGAACTCTTCCTTTGATAAAAAGGAAGGGCCTTCTTTGTCTCTTCTGATGCTTTTACTTGAAGTCTATTTTGTCTGTATTAAAATAGCAACACTGTTTCTTTTTGTTTACCATTAGCTTGGAATTCATTTTTTCCATCCTTTCACCATTAAGCTGGTGCCTATCCTTAAGAGTAAGATATGTTTTCTTTAGACATCATATAGATGGATCTGTTTTCTAATCCATTCCCTCGTCTTCTATGTATTTTGGATGGGCTGTTTAGCCCTTAGTATGTAAGGTTATGACCATTCAGGTTTGTGTTGCTTTCCTTTCACCTATTATCCATTTGTTGGTTTTGGTTTAGGCTTATTGGCTTATGCAGTTCTGCTTTATTTATTTTCTCTTTCTATGTGCATGGAGAGGTTGCTCCTTTCTTCTGTCATTTGAATTGCTTCAAGTATTCTCTGAAGGGTTGGTTTTCTGGACCATCGATGTTCTTTTTAATTTGTTTCACATCATGTGAAGAATTTTTCTCTTCATCAAATTATATATCGACCTTTTTGCGGATAATAGTAACCTGGGTTGTTTTGTTTGGCACTATAGTCCTTTAACACTGGGAATGTTCTGCTCCACGTTCTTCTTGCATTCAATTTGACAGTGAGAAGTTAGTTATTCTATTTTGATAGGTTTTCCCTTATAGGCAATTGTTGTTTTTCTCTTGTGGCTTTAGAATTTTGTCTTTGTTTTGGGCATTCTAGCATTTTAACTATGAATTATGTCGTGGAGAGAGCGTTATTTTCTGTTCTTGTCTGTGGGTTCTATGTTCTCCTGTATATTTTTTTTTCAGTTTGGGGAAATTTTCAGCTATTATTCTGATGAAGATCTGATCAACACCAATCTCTTCCCTTATTCTAATTACTCTATTTATATGGGTGGAGAATTGATCTTTTAATAGTTACAAAACGTAATGGTTGTTCAAATTTTGTGTATTTTTAAATTTACATAAATCTTTATTTAAGGTTTTTATTTGTTATGTGTTATATTCAGGATGATATAACTTTGTTATGATTCCTAACTTTGTTATGAGGCTTTTTTTTAAATTACTTTACTATTGTTGGTTGACCGTGAGTGTTTGATTTAATTTTTCATTTCATCTTTGATTTTCTTAGTATTCAAATTACCTTCAGTTGTTTCAATTACTTCTGGATCTTTTTTCATTATATATATCTAGTCCTTATCGAGTTTTTAATTTCTTTTCCTTAATGCTTTTGATTGCTATTCATAATCTTTGATTTTTTTGAATATTTCTGCAATTGTTACTCTAATATCTGTGTTCTTGGGCATCCCCAGAGGGGTCCACCACTGTCAGAATCTTCCACAGGGTTGTAGAGCTTGGTATGGAATTTCTGATCTTCCCACATTTTGTCTCTTTTCTGTCCCTGTTAATATGAGTTTTTTTGCCTGTCTTCCAATGTGAATCCCAATGCCTCCTTACTGTGTTGAAGGCTTACTTTATTTGCCTTCCTTCATGATAACCTTCCCTTTTTTGTCTGAATCAATTTGTTTTTTTCTCCTTTCTCTCTAGCTTTATGGAGTGTGGACTTGTCTAAGCTTTAGGCTTTTTTTTTTTTTTTTTTTTTTTTTTTCCTTTTCTGTTCTGAAGTTTCTCCCAAGCATCCACTTGTACACTCCTTTGGCACTCCCCGTTGCCGGGGGGGGGGGGTGATAGATGTTTAAGCCTGGGCCCTTAGATACTCTGTTTAAGGTGGTCCTGGGAAATCCCTGATCTCAGATTAACACCAAACCCACCTTTTAAACCAGCTGGGAGGATAATTCGGCCCCCACAGCCACAAAAGCAAAATCAAGACAAAGACAATTAAAATCAAGTCAAACAATTCCACCTGGCTCTGAAGCACCCAGCCTTATTGTGCTTCCGTTTAGTCCGGTCAGTCATTTATTTTTAGCCACAATTTGTCATGCGTTTTTGGTGACATAAGAATATGTTCCTGACAATGAACCAAGGGGAATAATTTTGCTTTGGAGTGATGTATTCTGCTAACCTTTTCTTTTGCAGATTTTCAATCAGCAGTATGGGCCAGAGAGCCCACATTGCCCAAGAGACTAGAAACCTCAATGGTATAGATTACAGTTGTGGACCTGAGCCAACAGTATCTGAGAACCTGAAAAACTTAAGTGTCCTAGAGAGATAAATAATGGTGATCTTGAGAGCCACAAGATATGAGAGCCTGGGAGGACCTGTGGGGGGCCTGAGAGAAAAATACAGATTGCAACAATCCACCAAAAACATAGAGGATTTTCTGTCTCTACTGTTATTATAGATTGTGGGCCCAATCAGAACTCCTTAATGGCCTGTGGTGATAAGGGAACAAAATTCCTTAAGTAGTTTGTATTTAGAAAACATGGTGCTGATTGGATATAATAGCTAATATTAAACATCTGAAGAGTTGTGACTCAACACAAAATGGTTGTCACTATCTGTCTGATGTTCTCTAGAGTAAACTACTCTATAATCTATTATATCACTATTTTTGTTAGAGTGCTACTTTATGTGATTCCTTATAAATATGGCCTTGAGCTCAGGGACTTGAGACTTGTGCCTTTGCCAGCCTGCCTGTCTGTGTTTTCTTGTAGGTCAATGTGCCTATCTATATTTCTGCATGTGTGTGCTTGTTTGCATGTGTACCTGTGTCTGCCTATGTGTGGCTGTGTGTTCCTGGGTCCGTCTTTAACTGCTTCTGTGCTGGTGAATAAAGTATGCCTTATCTATGCTTTGCTCCTCTTAGTCTCTTCAATCTCATGGGCTCCCATGGCCCTCTTCCTTTCCCAGCATCAGAGCTTGGACCTCATAGATGGATGTACACACCTGTGATCCAATCTACTTCAGAGGTAGAGGCTGAGGCTAAAGCTGGAGGATTCGGAGTTCACAGTCTCCCTGAGCCACATACTGAGTTAGAGGCCTCGCTGTAGACCATTACAAAGACCAAACCAAACCAATCAAGAACCCCATGCAATGAGTCAGGAATGTAGCTCAGTTGGTTTAGCATGCATCAAGCACCAGTTACAGGTATACTATGGTGCCATGTATTGACATTCTAGCACTTAGGCGGACAGCAGCACGAGCTCATCAATCTCAGTCTTCCTTTGGTGCCTAGTGTGTTACAGGAGTCCTTGTTCTAGATCAACCAACCAGCCAAAAAATGTTGTAATGAACACTATTTTTACCATATCAATAATTTTTTTTGGATGTATGGCTCTGTGGCATTAAGAACATCACATTCTTTGAGACCATCACCTCCATCATTTCCATTCCTATTTAGTGTTCTATTTTGTGCATATGTGGTATGTGTGTTTATGTAAACATTTATGTACATGCAGTGGAGGCCAGAGGGACAACCTCTGCTGTCATTTGAGAAATGCTTATCCACCTCCTTTGAACAATCATGAAGGTCAATCCTTGTGAAATAAAAGTTAAAACACAGTTTTTTAAAACAATTAATGTACAAAACTGTAAGTAGTTATTAAAAACAACAACACCAACTACAACAACGAAAACAGCAATAACAACGAACCATTGCCAGTAAGATAGCTCAATTGATAAAATCACTGTCATGAAACCCTGACCACTGGAGTTAGATCCTCCTCTCCGGGACCCCATAATGCGACGAAGGGAATCAACTCCCACAGGTTGTCATTTGACCTCCACATGTGAGCCATGACACATTTGCCCATCCACACATACATTCTACACAAAAACAAAATAAATAAATAAAATCAAACAGAGAAAAGTAAAGCCTTGGACTGAGCTGGCATGGTGGTGGTGCATGCCTTTAATCTAACACTTAAGAAAGCAGAGATAGGGGGAACTCTGTGAGACCAAGGCCAGCAATGAATGCAGGGGGCACATGAAGTTCGATAACAGTCAGAAAAATTCTTTTTAGTTAGAAATTACTTGGAGCTTCTATAGGCTGTTTATAGGGGTGCTACCAGGCTGTAGTGAAGAGTGTCAGTGCTTGGTCATTTACACACCTGCTACCTTATTTCATTCCTCCACTACTTTCATAACCTTCTTTCTTTTACCAAGATATGACCATCCCATTTTCATCTCTCTTTTTTGGTGACCTGCTGAGTTTAATTAGTTTCTTCCAGGGAGAATGGGTCGGAAGGGGTTATTTACCATAGCATGGGCAACTTATTAGTGGCTACATCACTGAAGAAAACCACTCTCCTTCCTCCAGCAGCCACTGCCAATATATCCTCTTCTAGAGGAGGGCCTCATGAGTTTCTCACTCATCAGCAGTGGAATATTGACAGGCTCCTTCTTGAGAAGTTCTTGCACAAATAATCACAATTCTTGTGAATTCAGGGGTGCAGTGGTCATGTCATATCCAGAGGCAGCATTTTATAGCACTCCTCTAAAACCTCTTGCTTCTACACTCTTTTCACTAAGTCTTCCATGATTCCTGAGCATTGGAATGGGTGATCTAGGTGTCTCCTTTAGATTGAGTTCTCAATGGTCGCTTTTTCTCAGTACATTGAATCTTACATTAAACTGTTACCACTGCCTAAAAAAAAAAACATAAAATCTTCCCCGACCAACCCTGAGGAGCATCACATATCTTCTACAGGTAGAGATGTGAATTTAGAGGGCAGTTTGAGACTATGTCCATTTAGCAAAAATAGTCATAGTAGGTCCCTATGACCCCTCCTCCGCACATGGTATATAAGAATCTATATATATATATATATCATTATATATCTCTATATATATCTATTTTATATATGTGTGTGTTTGCGTGCCGATATTATATGTATGTATGCATATTTGTGAGCACATGCCTATGGAACACATTTCAAACCGAATGAGATCTCCCGGAGTCTGGAGTTGGAGTTACATGTAGTTGTGTGCTGTTCATGAGGTTCTGGAACCAAACTCAGGTCCTCTTGAAGAGCAGTATACCTCTTGACTGATGAGTCACCCTAAGGGCTCCCTTGGCCATATTTTTGTACTAATACTTAATTTTTTTACCAGCTTTACAATACCAAGCCTGAATTAACTCACAGGGAATACACCATGAACTGGGAACCCAAATGAATAGTTCACATACTTGGAGCCTATAGGGGGAAGTCTCATTAAATCCATACTACAGGTTATTTTTTAAAAAAAACTAGTGTCATTAAAAAAAATCGTGTCATTTTGTGCGAGCTTTTTATTGAATTGTTGTTCGGTGGAACCAGCTGTACTCTGAAATAAATTTGCCATGCTCTTGGTTATTTAAAAATGTCATAGAGAAATCAAGGAGGACCTGTGCTCAAGTCTTCTTGCTGGCTAGCTTTCCTTAGTGCTGATGGAGATAAAGGTATCTGGGGAAGAAAAATTGTCCACAATCTACCCAGATATGAATGCTTTGAGCTACAATATTAACCTGCAAGGAAAGGTGTGTCCACTGGTGCAAAAGTGTCATGATGACTGTTGGAGTAACCAACAGCTTTCTTATTGGACCAAGGTCTGTTCCTCAGTCCTGGTTTGGAGAAAAATACCATGGAAATTTTTGGAAGTGTGGCCATGCTGCAGAAAAAGCATATCACCGGGGCTTGTTTTTCAGTTGGAATGATCTTGTTTTTTCTGGGTCTGTGTAAAGGTGTTGCGCCTTCTTCCTTTAACTTTGATGATTGCATTGAATCCAGAAATTCGGTCCATTTATTCTTTAAATTCCTTCATAAGAAAATTTATTTAGTCAGAATTACAATTTTACACTGATAGTTCCCTTATTTATTTTTTACTTTTTTACTGACGATTGAGCATTAGGCCACAGTTTTGTCCCAATTTTAGCTCTTTCCCCTTTCTTCCCCCCCACCACTGACGATCATGCATTCTGCCATTACATGTCTTGCATCTTTTTTTTCCGTCTTTTTAAGTGTTTCGAGTAGATTTATATTTATTGCTGAAGTTTTTACTATTTCAGTCAGTTCTTTGATCTCCTTCATTTGTTGTTGTTTCCTCCAATTGGTATTGCTTCAAAATATGTAATGATTTTCACACATATACCGAAATTATGACCTATCGAAAGGTCAATAAAATTGTTATATTAAGTTCAAACCTATGTTTTGGAATGCCCATTTTCCCCTTTAACTTTCATATTACTTAAAGTATGTATAACATTACCCTTCCCCATATAGGACACACTACAAAGTGTGCAAAATAAGTGGTTAGGCTTTTCCCTGATGGCAGGACGAGAAGTTCCTATCTGTTTTTTACAACAAAATAATGAAGCACTTGGGGCCAAAGATGAAGCCTAGGCTCCCTCCATCGGAAGCCAAGATAGAAAATAATTTCATAGCCACCATGACCTTCTCATTGGTGTTGTAGTAGACAGGAAGGAAGGTGACCCAGACACAGAAGAACATCAGCATGCTGAATGCTAGGAACTTGGCTTTGTTGAATGTGTCAGGTAGATTCCTGTACAAAAAGGCCAAAGCATAGCTCCCAAGTGCCAAGGATCAAAGGTACACTAGACCAAAGTGGAAAGCAATAACTGACCCATTGTTACAAAAAAATGATATTATGGCCATGTTCAGCATGAGCATCTTGGTCAATAAAGGTCGGATAAGTTCCCAGCCAGATTCCACACAGAACTAGTTGGATGAGGGTGCAGATGGGAATGATATAGTTAGGTGCCCCTAACAACAGAAAGCCCCTCATCCTTCTCCCTGGAACAGTGACCTTGAAGGCCAGAATCACAGTAATAGTTTTGGCCAAGACAGTGGAAACAGCCATTGTGAACGCAACTCCAAATGTGATCTGCTGTAGGATGCAGGTGGCTGTGTTGGGATGGCAAATGAAGAGCAAGGAGCAGAGGAAATAAATGATGAGTGTGATGAGCAGTGTGCAATTGAGAGCCCGATTATTAGCCTTGACAATGGGAGTGTCCTGGTGCTTTACAAAGACGTACAAAATGACAGCTGTCAGTACTGAGAAGTATATATCTAATTGCGTGTGCTTCATTAGTAGGATCGAAAGGCTAAATATTATACTGTTTAAAAACCTATATATCTAATTGCATATGCTTCATTAGTAGGATCGAAAGGTTATGCCTGGACAAGCTGGCAGCCCATGAAAGAAAACAGCCAGAATTGACTAGAGACCAAGACAACAGCTCCAAAGAAAGTAGACTGTTTTCCTTCTCATCCACCTGTGCCCCTTTTCTAAGCCTGGGGAACAATCTGCGCAAGAGGGGGCGCTATAGAATGTAAGGGCTGCGATTGGGGTGAATGGTGAAACTACAACAATATAGACTGGACACTCATTTGATCAACTTGATTGAACATACAAGCACCCCCCCACTGGATCGTGGGACCCATGAGCTATGTGGATTTGGGCACAACTGCTTGAAAATTGGTTTTACATGAAGGATGCTCGTACTCACAAATTATCACTTATTGTTAAAAAGAATGAAAACAAAACAAAACGAAACAAACAAACAAAAAAAAACAGAGAAAGATGCAGAAAATTTACGGCAGAATGCATGATCTGGGATTGGTAGGGGTGGGGTGGGGGGAAGGGAAGGGGATATATGCCTGAACTGAATTGGAAAATGATGCATGAAATACACAAAGCATCAATAAAAATAAAAAAATAAAAAAAATAAAAAAATTAAAAACCTACTCTAATAAATTTGAAAACTGAAGAGAAATGGATGTATACCTGAAACCCTGGAATTCACCAAACCTTAATCAAGAAGATAGTGACAGCTTAAAAAGGTCCATAATATATGAGTAAATTGAAATAATATTTCAATTCCTCCCAACTAAAGAAAGTCCAGGCCCAGATGGATTTAGAGCAGAGTTCTATAAAACATTTAAAGTGGACATAGAGCCACTGTTACTCGAACTGTTCAGAAGGATAGAAACAGAGGGAAATCTCCCAACTTCTTTCTACAATGCCAATATCACTCTAATAGCTAAAACCAAGCAAAGATACAACCAAAAAAGAAAACTATAGGCCCATTTCACTAATGAACATAGATGCAAAAATTCTCAACAAAATATTTTCAAACTCCATAAGGCACACATCAAAAAGATCATTGATTGGAGGAGGGGAAAAAAAAGACCATTGACCATGACCGAGTCAGATTTATAACAGAGATGCAGGGATGGATCAACATATGCAAATCAACAAATGTCATAATGTACCTAAATGGGCTGAAAATCCTTGTATAAGGAGATTGAAGAAGATACAAGAAGATGGAAAGACCTCCTATGGTAATTAATTGGAAAAACTAATTTAATAAAAATCTCCATCCTACCCAAACTAATATAAAGATTCAATGCAATCCAAATAGAATCCCCCAAGAGTTTCTTCTCAGACTTGGAAACAATTAAGAATCTCAGTAAAGTGGTAGGATACAAAATTAACCTAGAAAAATCAGTAACGTTTCTTTAAATCAATAACAAGCAAATGAAGAAGAAATATAAGGAGGCCTTCCCAGTCACAATAGCCTCAAAGACAATAAAATATCAAGGAACAAACCTAACCAAAGACACCAGAGATCTCTACAACAAAAAATTTGAATCACTGAGAAATGAGATTGAAGAAGACATTAGAATATGGAATAACCACTGATTCTCATGGCTTGGAAAAATTAATATAGTAAAAATGTCTTTTATACCCTAATTAATATACAGATTCAAGGCAATCACAGGTAAAATCCCCATGAGTTTCTGAACAGTCTTGGAAACAAAATCCTTAAATTCATATGGAAAAAAACAGACCCTGAATAGCTAAAGCAAACCTGAGCAAAAACTGCAATACAAAGGGAATCACTACACCAGACTCCAAACTATATTACAGGGCTATAGACATAAAAAACAACTTGTTACTGGCACAATGAAAAGATCTAGAAAATCATACTGGAATACCTCAGAAACCTATACTCTACCAAGTATAAAAACCTAGAAGAAATGGATGAATATATGAAATCCTGGGAATCACCAAAGCTCAACCAAGAAGAAATTGACAGCTTAAACAGACCCATAATATATGAAGAAATTAGACATAATAAGAAACCTACCAACTAAAAAAAGCCCAGGTCCAGAGTGTTTCACAGCAGAATTCTATAAAACATTTCAAAAAGACTTACAACCATTATTACTGAAATTGTTTAGAAGGATACAAACAGAGGGAATTCTCCCAAATTCCTTCTATGAAGCCAGCATCACTCTATTACCCAAACAAAGCAAAGAAAGAACCAAAAAGGAGAACTATAGACTCATCTCCCTAATGAACACAGATGCCAAAATTCTAAACAGGGTACTGGCAAATCACATACCGACCCACATCAAGATCATCCATCATGACCAAGTAGGATTCATAGCAGAGACGCAGGGATGGTTCAACATATGAAAATCAGTAAATATAAGCAAGCATATAAATGGACTGAAAGATAAAAGCCACACAATCGTCTCAATTGATGCAGAAAAAGACTTCCACAAAATCCAGCATGCCTTCCTAGTTAAATTCCTAGAGGGAATTTCACTGCAGGGATCATTCCTCAACATAATCAAAGCCATATAAAAGAAACTGACAGCCAACATTATCCTAAATAGAGAAAAGTTAGAAGAAACCCCTTTAATGTTAGGAACTTGGCAATGCTGCCGCTTGTCACCACCTCTCTTCAATATAATGTTTGAAACACTGGCTTGGGCAATAAGGCAAGAAAAGGAAATTAAAGAGTACTAATTGAAAGAGAGGAAGTAAAACTATCCCTTTTTTCAGACGCTATGACAGTTTACCTAAGGGATGCTAAAAACTCCACGAGAAAACTATTGGAAATGATTAATAGTTTCAGTAGAGTGTCAGGATACACAAATAACCTAGAAAAATCAGTAGCCTTTTTTTACATCAACAACGAGCAACTAAAGAAGGAATAGAAGCAGACATTCCCAATCCCAAAAGCCTAAGAAAACAATAAAATACCTAGGAACAATTCTAACCAAAGACACTAAAGAGTTCTACAACAAAAATTTTAAACCCCCGAAGAAGGAGATTGAAGTAGACATCAAAAGATGGAAAGACATCCCATGTTCATGGATTGGAATATTTTTCAATCCAAACATCTGTGTCTATACCAAAGTAACCTACCATAACAATTAGTACTGTTTAAATACCTATATATCTAATTACTTTTGCTTCATTAGTAGGATTGAAAGGTTATTCCTGAACAAACTGTCAGCCCATGAAAGGAAATAGCCAGAATTGACCAGAGTACAAGACAACCTCTCCAGAGAAAGTAGACTGTTTTGTTTCTCATCCACCTGTGCCCATTTTCTAAGCCTAGGGAACAATCTGTGGAAGAAGGGGCATGGTAGAATGTAAGGGCTGTGATTGGGTTGAATGGTGAAACTACAGCAATATAGTCTGGACACTCATTTGATCAACTTGATTAAAAATACAAGCCCCCCTAGCTGGATTGTGGGACACATGGGCTGTGTGAGTTTGGGCACAACTGCTTACAAATTGGTTTTACATGAAGGATTCTTGTACTCATAAATTATTACTTATTGTTAAAACAAATAAAGAAGTAATAAAAATTCCATTCTACACAAATTAATATACAGATTTAATGCAATCCCAATTAATATCCCCGAGACTTTCTTCACAGGGTTGTAAAACAAATACTTAAATTCATGGAACAACAAAAGACCCTGAATAGCCAAAGCAACCCTGAGTGAAAAGAGCAATACAAGGGGGATTTCTATTCCAGACATCAAACTATACTACAGGTCTATAGTCATATAATCAGCCTGGTACTGGCACAAAAACAGACCCATAGACCAATGGAACAAAACTGAAGATCCAAACTTGAGCACATGCAATTTCAGCCACCTCATATTTGACAAGGGGTCCAAAAAGACTCAATGGAGGAAAGGCAACATCTTCAGCAAAGGATGTTGACAAAACAAGATCACCACTTGTAGAAGAGTAAATTAAAGCCCTACCTCTTGCCCTGTATAACAGTCAACTGTAAATGGATCAAAGACCTCAATGTGAAACCCAAAACTCTGAAAGTAATAGAAGAAATAGTTGGAAGCAACCTTTAAGACATAGGTGTAGGAGAAGACTTTCTAAATTAGACAGCATTTTCAAAGGAAATAAGATGGACAATTGACAAGTGGAAGCTCATTAAAGTAAAAAGCTTCTGTACAGCAAAAGAAACAATCATGGAAGTGAAGAGACAACCCACAGACAGAGAGAGAACCTTCACTGCAGATATATCTGACAGAGCTTTTAGCTTCCAGAATATGTAAACTACTCAAAAAACAAACAAGTAAGAAAATAAATGACTCACTCAGTAGATGGAGTAAGAGCTGAACAGAGACTTCACAAGTGAGAAAATATAGAAGACTGAGAAACATCTTAAAAAGTGTTCAACATTGCTAATAATTAAGGAAATGCAAATTAAAACCACTTTACGATATCATCTCACTCTGAAAAGGCTGGCTAGGATCAAGAAAACAAATGATACCAAATGCTGGAGAGGTTGTCGGGAAAGGGGAGCACTCATCCACTGTTGGTGTGAATACAAACTCATACAACTACTATGGAAAGCAGTATGGAGAACCCTTAAAAGACTCAAAATGAACCTACCACCTGACCCAGCCATACACTTTTGGGTATATACCCACAAGACTCATCCTACCCCAGATATATATGCACAGCCATGTTTATTGCAGCTCTTTTCAGAAAAGCAAAGAGCTTGAACCAGCCCAAGTGCCCCTCAGCTGACAAGTAGATAGAGAAAATGTGTTGCATCTACACAATGG
This sequence comes from Rhizomys pruinosus, assembly GCA_009823505.1. Classification (NCBI taxonomy): domain Eukaryota; kingdom Metazoa; phylum Chordata; class Mammalia; order Rodentia; family Spalacidae; genus Rhizomys; species Rhizomys pruinosus. The sequence goes on from VZQC01013424.1 coordinate 1,166,751, forward strand.
AGTTCTATGCAGCAGTAAAGAAGATAACAACATGAAATTTGCAGGTAAGTGGATGGAACTAGAAGATATTATGTTAAGTGAAGTAACATTGTCCCAGAAAAAAAAAAAGATGCATGCTATCCCTCATCTGATCCACTAATGGGACTTCAGCCAGTGTCCAGTCTATAGAGAGGAAAATTTGCTCATTCTTAAAAAAAAAAAAAAAAAGAAGCCTTTTCTAACAAGACCTGACCTTCTCCTCGAGTGGATGGAACTGATGAATGAAAAGCTGAAAGAAGCCAGGGGCTCCCTCTCTTCCAACCCCCCCAAAAAACCCGAGTGACCCTGAGGACTAGAAGATCCTCAATTGACTTTAAGAAAACAAAAACCGGGGCTGGAGAGATGGCCTAGCAGATAAGAGTGCTGACTGCTCTTGCAGAGGACCCGGTTTGATCCTCAGCACCCACATGGCGGCTGAGAACCGTCTTTGACTCCAGTTCCAGGGGAGTCTGACACCCTCTTCTGACCTCTGCAGCATTGCACGACATGGGCACAAAACTACATGCAGACAGTACATTCATACACATAAAAAATAAAATTAAAATTACTATTCACAAAAAAGAAATCAAAAACCTTGGTTAATCTGGGCTCTGTGGCCTTAAGCATCCAAAAGTAAAGTAAAAACAGAAATAATCTGTAAAGCCTGAAAAACTGTACTTCAGATATAAAACTTGAGATTTTAGTAAAGAGACAAAAAATTAAAAAAGAGAAAGCACTGTTGTTTTGCCTGTCTTCAATTCTTACTGGCAAGTACACCTACTCTGTAGCTGCCACTGCTTTTACCATTCTTAAAACACATGAGGTACAGCTTTTTAACCCTCCTACATGGACTGAATAATCATGTTTCTCCAAGAATCCTCCAAAACTTCAATGCCAGATGTGGACTACTGAGATATCCAGCTTGGAGACCTAGCAGCTACTGGGATTTCAGCTTCATCAGAGTATAGACTGCCATTGGTGGACAACCCAGGCTGTGTTATGGAGGTCAATACAAGAATATCAAGACAGGACAGGTATTTACTGGACTTCATTTGGGTGATCATGAGAGGAAAATACCCTAGTGTGGAGCACAAGGGCAAGATTGATGTTTGTTTGGATTTGCCAAGGAGGAACTGCCTTCAAACACTTCCTTGAGAAAAACATGAAAAACATGACATGTTTTAGCAAAAATAAAAAAAATAAAATAAAATTCTCCAAATCAGGTGATATATATATATTATAAATATAATATATATATCACCTGATTTGGAGGATTTTATTATATATTTTATATATATAATATATAAAATATATATATATTTTATATATTAAGATATAAGAGAGATATATTATAAATATAAAATATTATAATAAAAATATATTATGANCCTGTTTCTTTCTAAACTATACTATCACCTTGCTTTGAATGAAGTCTTCTTGCAACTTTGCTATCTACATGTCCCTTTATTTCATTCATTTTTAAATATTGTATTTATTTATTTTTGTTTTTATTATACGTGTATGAGAATATTGCCTGTGTATATATGTAAGTGTGCCTGTGTCATGCAGTGCCTGTGGAGATCAGAAGAGGGTGTCCAATTCCCAGAACTGGAGTTATGGATAGTTGTTACACACCAGGTAGGTGCTGGGAATCAAACCCAGGTCGGGTCGTCTTCAAGAGCAGCAAGTGCTGTTAACCACTGAGCCATCTCCCCAGTCTCCTTTATTACATTCTTGAGTAAGACACCAAGAACCTGGAAACATCCAGCCCAGACTCTGACCACTGGTAACAGTTTGACAAAAGTGAGTCCATTTTTATTCTGACAACTTTCATACTTTTTTCGTCTTCTTTTAAAATCCCCCTTTGCTCTGCTTTTACTTTGTCCCCTTTCAGATTTACATGAACCTTTGGCATAGCATATAATTTTGCATTTTTTAAGAAAGGCTCAGCTTTGAAAGCAGTTTTGATTTCCCACACAACACTTTGGTCTGGGTACTGATTGCACTCAGTCCAGCTTTTATGGAAACACTATCATTAAAACCCTCATGGTCTCTAGGGATAGGACCTGGAAACAAGATACAGGCCTTTCTGATTAGGGTTAGGAGAACTCCCACTCCTTTGCAATGTTTTTGTAGCTATTTAAAGAAATTCTAAATTAAAATTGTAAAGGAGCTACAAGTGTCCCAGAAAACATTCACACAACAAATCAAGTTGTGCATCCACCCCGGCAGTGCACTGTTCCCAGACTTTTCTCCATAGTTTTCCAACTCTTCCTTTCTCTCCCTTGTCTTCTCAAGGAGACGGGCCATTTACCTGGCCTCTAAAATCTTGTATCTTTATCTATGTATTTTTCCCTGACCCTTCGGGCCTGCCCTGTTATTGGAAGGAACAACAACTACAAAAAAAAGATTAGGGCAATTAATTGACTGAAATAGTAAAATTTTGTCTAAAACAGTAAATTTTTGCATCAAAAATTTATTTTAAGACAGAAAAAGTGGAAAGACATGTATGGCAGAATGCATGACCTCTGATGGGGTTGGGGCCAAAGAAGGGGGAGTGGTTCTAAATTTGATTATGAAATGTTTTATGAAATGCAAAAAAATTCAGTTAAAAAGATATCAAACTTTTTTTTGTTTGATATCTTTTTAACTTGATTTTTTGTTTGATATCTTTTTAACTGAATTTTTTTGCATTTCATAAAACATTTCATAATCAAATTTAGAACCACTCCCCCTTCTTTGGCCCCAACCCCATCAGAGGTCATGCATTCTGCCATACATGTCTTTCCACTTTTTCTCAGTCTTTTAAAATAAAATTTTGATGCAAAAATTTACTGTTTTAGGCAGAATTTTACTATTTCAGTCAATTAATTGCCCTAATCTTTTTTTTGTAGTTGTTGTTCCTTCCAATAACAGGGCAGGCCCGAAGGGTCAGGGAAAAATACATAGATAAAGATACAAGATTTTAGAGGCCAGGTAAATGGCCCGTCTCCTTGAGAAGACAAGGGAGAGAAAGGAAGAGTTGGAAAACTATGGAGAAAAGTCTGGGAACAGTGCACTGCCGGGGTGGACGCACAACTTGATTTGTTGTGTGAATGTTTTCTGGGACACTTGTAGCTCCTTTACAATTTTAATTTAGAATTTCTTTAAATAGCTACAAAAACATTGCAAAGGAGTGGGAGTTCTCCTAACCCTAATCAGAAAGGCCTGTATCTTGTTTCCAGCTCCTATCCCTAGAGACCATGAGGGTTTTAATGATAGTGTTTCCATAAAAGCTGGACTGAGTGCAATCAGTACCCAGACCAAAGTGTTGTGTGGGAAATCAAAACTGCTTTCAAAGCTGAGCCTTTCTTAAAAAATGCAAAATTATATGCTATGCCAAAGGTTCATGTAAATCTGAAAGGGGACAAAGTAAAAGCAGAGCAAAGGGGGATTTTAAAAGAAGACGAAAAAAGTATGAAAGTTGTCAGAATAAAAATGGACTCACTTTTGTCAAACTGTTACCAGTGGTCAGAGTCTGGGCTGGATGTTTCCAGGTTCTTGGTGTCTTACTCAAGAATGTAATAAAGGAGACTGGGGAGATGGCTCAGTGGTTAACAGCACTTGCTGCTCTTGAAGACGACCCGACCTGGGTTTGATTCCCAGCACCTACCTGGTGTGTAACAACTATCCATAACTCCAGTTCTGGGAATTGGACACCCTCTTCTGATCTCCACAGGCACTGCATGACACAGGCACACTTACATATATACACAGGCAATATTCTCATACACGTATAATAAAAACAAAAATAAATAAATACAATATTTAAAAATGAATGAAATAAAGGGACATGTAGATAGCAAAGTTGCAAGAAGACTTCATTCAAAGCAAGGTGATAGTATAGTTTAGAAAGAAACAGGCTTTGGCAAAGTTCATCCTCTAAATAGAAAGAAAGAAACTGCAAAATGATGTTAATGCCTTTGGTTATTATGTTACAGAATTATCTGGAAGCTCTTTGATATTTGCCTAATAAATTTAATTTGGGTTAAAAAAATAAAATAAAAAAATAAATAAAAAGATATCAAAAGAGAAACCTAGTGACCTTCTTCATCTCTTCTGATTAATTTTACTTTGAAGTCGATTTTGGTCTGATTTTAAAATAGGAAACCCTGCACAAATTGGGTACCATTTTCTTGGAATATTATTTTCCATCCTTTTGCCTTAAGATGGTGTATGTCCTTGAAGGTGATATTTGTTTCTTGTAGACAACAAAACCTTGAATTCAATTTCTTAATTCATTCTCCCAATCTATGTCTCTTGATTGGGGTGTTCAGACCATTAATGTTTAAGGTTATTATTGAGAGATGTATATTCCTTACCAACAATGTAGATTCTATTTGCATTTTTGTCTAGATTTGTAATTCTGCCCTTATATATTCATTAATTACTTTCTCTTGCCACTTGGGACCAGTTGCTCCTTTCCTCTGTTCTTTGGATTGCCTCAAGTATTTTCTGAAGGGTTGGTTTTCTGGACATATGTTCTTCCATCTTCTTTGTGTCGTGAAAGGTTTCTTGTTTCTCTTTTGAGTGTAATTGACATTTTTGCTGGTTAAAGTAACCTGTGTTTTCATATATACTCATTTTGAACTGGGAATACTTTGATCCAAGTTCTTGTGACTTTCATCATTTGCATTGAAAAGTCAGTTGTAATTCTGATGTGTTTCTCTTTATATGTAGCTTGTTGTTTATCTCTTGTGGCACTCAGTATGTTTTCTTTGTTTTGAGCATCCAACATTTTTACTTTGATATGGCATGGGGATTCTTCTCTTTCCTCTATCCCAATGATGAGGAGGATTGGTCATTTCATGGTGTCCTACATTTGCTGATTATTCCACTCTTTTTTTGTCTTTTCATAATTTTTGCTCGAGATCCCCATGGAACTTTCTCCAAAGCTGACCACAAAATGGGACACAAAACCTCAACAAATAGAAAATTAGAAATAATTCTACATATTTTATTACACCATGAGGAAAAAAATAGCTTAATACCCACACCAGAAGAAGCCTTAGTTACCACACAAATTCATGGAGATTAAATAACACACTCCTGCAAATATATGGAGCAAAGGAGAAATTAAGAAAGAAACATATGGAGATGGAGACATGGCTCATAGGTTAAGAGCACTGACTGCTCCTGCAGAGGATCTGGGTTCGATTCCCAGCACCCACATGGTGGCTAAGAACTGTCTTTAGTGCTGGGCATGGTGGTTCATGCCTTTAATCTCAGCACTTGGGAGGCAGAGGCGGGCGGATCTCTGTGAGTTCAGGCCAGCCTGGTCTACAGAGTGAGCTCCAGGCCAGCTGGGACTGAGGGGAGACCCTGTCTCAAAAATACAAAGAAAAAGAAACATATTACTGAAATTAAATGAAATGACAACTCAACACAGTATCATATCGTTCAATTCAGGTGTCTCTCTGTTTATTCTTTGTCCTGTTGACCTTTCCAAAGGGCTCAGTGGGCTATTGAAGTCCCCTACTATGAGTGTACTGTGGTTAATCTGTGCCTTGTACTCCTGGAGAACTGTCTTTATAAAGTTTGTTGCACCAGAGTCTGGTGCATATGTATTCATAATTGTGAAATCTTCTTGGTGAACTCTTCCTTTGATAAAAAGGTAATGGCCTTCTTTGTCTCTTCTGATTTCTTTTACTTTGAAGTCTATTTTGTCTGATATTAAAATAGCAACACCTGCTTTCTTTTTGTTACCATTAGCTTGGAATATTTTTTTCCATCCTTTCACCTTAAGGTGATGCCTATCTTTGAAGGTAAGATGAGTTTCTTGTAGCAGCATATCGATGGGTTCTGTTTCCTAATCCATTCTCCTAGTCTATGTATTTTGACTGGGATGTTTAGCCCATTAATATGTAAGGTTATGACATTCAGGTTTGTGTTGCTTCCTTTCACCTTATTATCCATTTGTGGTTTTGGTTTAGGCTTCTGCTTATGCAGTTATGCTTTTATTGATTTCTCTTTCTAGGTGCCTGGAGAGGTTGCTCCTTTCTTCTGTCATTTGAATTGCTTCAAGTATTCTCTGAAGGGTTGGTTTTCTGGACATCTATTCTTTCATCTTGTTTACATCATGGAAGATTTTTCTCTCTCCTTCAATTATAATCGACATTTTTGCTGGATATATAGTAACCTGGGTTGGCACCTATAGTCCTTTAACACTGGGAATGTTCTGCTCCTTGTTCTTCTTGCATTCATATTTTGCAGTGAGAAGTTAGTTATAATTCTGATAGGTTTTCCCTTATAGGTCAATTGTTGTTTTTCTCTTGTGGCTTTTAGAATTTTGTCTTTGTTTTGGGCATCTAGCAATTTAACTATGATATGTCGTGGAGAGTTTCTTTTCTGTTCTTGTCTGTTGGAGTTCTATGTTCTCCTTGTATTTTTTTTTCAGTTTGGGGAAATTTTCATCTATTATTCTGATGAAGATCTGATCAACACCATTCTCTTCCCATTCTTCTCCTTCCTCTATTTCTATGGTGTGGAGACTTGATCTTTTCATAGTGTCCCACAGTTCCTGGTTGTTCCACTTTTGTGTATTTTTAAATTTTACATAATCTTTATTTAAGGTTTTTATTTGTTCTGTGTTATCTTCCAGGGATGATATAATTTGTTCTGCTTCCTCCATTCTGCTTCTGAGGCTTTTTCCATTCCTTTCCTCTTGATTGGATGAGTGTTTGATTTCCTTTTTCATTTCATCTTCTGATTTCTTTAGTATTTCCACTTCCTTCAGTGTTTCCACTTCCTTCTGGAGTTTTTCATTCTCTCTCTCTAGGTCCTTCTCGAGTTTTTCATTCTCTTTTCTTAATGCTTTGATTTGCTCTTCATAATCTTGTACTTCTTTATGTATGTTCACAATTGTACTTCTAATATCTGTGTCTTGGGCCATCCCCAGGGGGTCCCACTGTCAGAATCTTCCACAGGGTTGGTAGATCTTGGTGTGGAATTATCCTGCATCTTTCCCACATTGTCTCTTCTTCCTGTCCCTGTCATATGAGTTTCTCTTTGCCTGTATTCCAATGTGAATCCCAAATGCCTCTTCTCTGTGCTGAAAGCTTGCTTTATTTGCCTCCTTCAGATACCTTCCTTTTTTGTTTGATCAATTTGTTTTTTCTCCTTTTCTCTTTGCTTTTGGAGTGTTGACTTGTCTAAGCTTTAGGCTTTCTATTAGAAGTCTAACTTATTTTTCCTTTTCTGTTCTGAAGTTTCTCCAAAGAATCCACTTGGACACTCCTTTGGCAATCCCAGTTGGCCGGGGGGGGGGGGTGATAGCTGTTTAGCCTGTGCCCTAGTACTCTGTGCTTAAGGTGGTCCTGGGAAATCCCTGATCTCAAGATTCACACAAACCCACCTTTTATACCAGCTGGGAGGAAAACACTGCCCCCACAGCCACAAAAGCCAATCAAGCCAAAGACAATTAAATCAAGTCAAACAATCCACCTGGCTGAAGCACCCAGCTCCTATCTGTGCTTCAGTTAGTCCGGTCCAGTCATATTTTTATAGCCCACAATTTGTCATGGTTTGGTGACAAAGAATATGGTCCTGACAATGAACCAAGGTAATAATTTTGTGTCATGTTGATGATATTATGCTAACCTTTAATTCTTTTGCAGATTTTCAATCAGCAGTATGGGCCAGAGAGCCCACATTGCCCAAGAGACTAGAAACCTCAATGGTATAGATTACAGTTGTGGACCTGAGCCAACAGTATCTGAGAACCTGAAAAACTTAAGTGTCCTAGAGAGATAAATAATGGTGATCTTGAGAGCCACAAGATATGAGAGCCTGAGAACCTGTGGGGCCTGAGAAAACTTACAGATTGCAAAAATCCACAAAACATAGAGGATATTACTGTCTCTACTGTTATTATAGATTGTGGGCCCAATCAGAACTCCTTAATGGCCTGTGGTGATAAGGGAACAAAATTCCTTAAGTAGTTTGTATTTAGAAAACATGGTGCTGATTGGATATAATAGCTAATATTAAACATCTGAAGAGTTGTGACTCAACACAAAATGGTTGTCACTATCTGTCTGATGTTCTCTAGAGTAAACTACTCTATAATCTATTATATCACTATTTTTGTTAGAGTGCTACTTTATGTGATTCCTTATAAATATGGCCTTGAGCTCAGGGACTTGAGACTTGTGCCTTTGCCAGCCTGCCTGTCTGTGTTTTCTTGTAGGTCAATGTGCCTATCTATATTCTGCATGTGTGCTTGTTTGCATGTGTACCTGTGTCTGCCTATGTGTGGCTGTGTGTTCCTGGGTCCGTCTTTAACTGCTTCTGTGCTGGTGAATAAAGTATGCCTTATCTATGCTTTGCTCCTCTTAGTCTCTTCAATCTCATGGGCTCCCATGGCCCTCTTCCTTTCCCAGCATCAGAGCTTGGACCTCATAGATGGATGTACACACCTGTGATCCAATCTACTTCAGAGGTAGAGGCTGAGGCTAAAGCTGGAGGATTCGGAGTTCACAGTCTCCCTGAGCCACATACTGAGTTAGAGGGCATAGCTGAAGACCATTACAAAACCAAACCAAACCAATCAAGAACCCCATGCAATGAGTCAGGAATGTAGCTCAGTTGGTTAGTATGCATCAAGCACCAGTACAGTATATGGTGACATGTACTTGACATTCTAGCACTTAGGAGACAGCAGCAAGAGCTCATCAATTCAGTCTTCCTTGGCTGCCTAGTGTTACAGGAGTCCTTGTCTCAAAACAACCAACCAGCCAAAATGTTGTAATGAACACTATTTTTACCATATCAATAATTTTTTTTGGATGTATGGCTCTGTGGCATTAAGAACATCACATTCTTTGAGACCATCACCTCCATCATTTCCATTCCTATTTAGTGTTCTATTTTGTGCATATGTGTATGTGTGTTTATGTAACATTTATGTACATGCATGTGGAGGCCAGAGGACAACCTCTGCTGTCATTCTGAGAAATGCTATCCACCTCCTTTGAACAATCATGAAGGTCAATCCTTGTGAAATAAAAGTTAAAACACAGTTTTTTAAAACAATTAATGTACAAAACTGTAAGTAGTTATTAAAAACAACAACACCAACTACAACAACGAAAACAGCAATAACAACGAACCATTGCCAGTAAGATAGCTCAATTGATAAAAGTACCTGTCATGAAACCTGACACTGTGAGTTAGATCTCCTCTCCGGGACCCACATAATGGAAGAAGAGAACTGAACCCCTCAAGTTGTCCTTTGTTCTCCACATGTGAGCCATGACACATTTGCCCATCCACACATACATCTACACAAAATACACAATAAAATGTGAGTAGTTTAAAAAATAACCAATTAGAGCATGGTGGTGGTGCATGCCTTTAATCCTAACACTTAAGAAGCAGAGATAGGGGGAACTCTGTGAGACCAAGGCCAGCAATGAATGCAGGGGGCACATGAAGTTCGATAACAGTCAGAAAAATTCTTTTTAGTTAGAAATTACTTGGAGCTTCTATAGGCTGTTTATAGGGGTGCTACCAGGCTGTAGTGAAGAGTGTCAGTGCTTGGTCATTTACACACCTGCTACCTTATTTCATTCCTCCACTACTTTCATAACCTTCTTCTTTTAAAGAATGCCCCTCCCATTTTCATCTCTCTTTTTTGGTGACCTGCTGAGTTTAATTATGGTTCTTCCCATGAGCATGGGTGGAGGGGTTATTTACCTCAGCATAAGCACCTTTATAGTGGCTACATCACTGAAGAAAACCACTCTCCTTCCTCCAGCAGCCACTGCCAATATATCCTCTTCTAGAGGAGGGCCTCATGAGTTTCTCACTCATCAGCAGTGGAATATTGACAGGCTCCTTCTTGAGAAGTTCTTGCACAAATAATCACAATTCTTGTGAATTCAGGGGTGCAGTGGTCATGTCATATCCAGAGGCAGCATTTTATAGCACTCCTCTAAAACCTCTTGCTTCTACACTCTTTTCACTAAGTCTTCCATGATTCCTGAGCATTGGAATGGGTGATCTAGGTGTCTCCTTTAGATTGAGTTCTCAATGGTCGCTTTTTCTCAGTACATTGAATCTCTACATTAACTGTTACCCACTGTAAAAAAAAAAAAGTAAAATCTTCCCCGACCAAACCTGAGAGCATCACATATCTTATACATGGGTATAAAAGTAAATATTTAGAAGGAAGTTTGATACTATGTCCATTTAGGTAAAAATAATATTAGCAGGTTCCTTATGACCTCCTCAGATTGGTATTAAAAGAATATTCTATATAATATATATTATTATATATATATATAAGTATATATATTTTATATAGTTGTTCGGGGTTGCGTTTGCCGATATATGTATGTATGCATATGTGAGCACATGCCTATGGACACATTCCAAACAGAATGAGATCTCCCTGGAGCTGGAGTTACATGTAGTTGTGTGCTGTTCATGAGGTTCTGGGAACCAAACTCAAGTCCTCTTGAAGAGCAGTATACCCTCTTGACTGCTGAGTCACCTCTAAGGCTCATTGGCCATATTTTTTGTAATTAATTACTTAATTTTTTTACCAGCTTTACAATACCAAGCCTGAATTAACTCACAGGGAATACACCATGAACTGGGAACCAAATGTTCACATACTTGGAGCCTATAGGGGGAAGTCTCATTAAATCCATACTACAGGTTATTTTTTAAAAAACTAGTGTCAATAAAAAAAATAGTGTCATTTGTGAGATGCTTTTTAGTGAATTGTTGGTTAGTGTGGACCTAGCTGTACTCTGAAATAATATTGCCATTGCTCTTGGTTATTTAAAAATGTCATAGAGAAATCAAGGAGGACCTGTGCTCAAGTCTTCTTGCTGGCTAGCTTTCATAGTGCTGATGGAGATAAAGGTATCTGGGGAAGAAAAATTGTCCACAATCTACCCAGATATGAATGCTTTGAGCTACAATATTAACCTGCAAGGAAAGGTGTGTCCACTGGTGCAAAAGTGTCATGATGACTGTTGGAGTAACCAACAGCTTTCTTATTGGACCAAGGTCTGTTCCTCAGTCCTGGTTTGGAGAAAAATACCATGGAAATTTTTGGAAGTGTGGCCATGCTGCAGAAAAAGCATATCACCGGGGCTTGTTTTTCAGTTGGAATGATCTTTGTTTTTTATGGGTCTGTTAAAGCTGTTGAGCTCTTCTTCATTTAACTTTGATGATTGCATTGAATCCAGAAATTCGTCCATTTCATTTCTTTAAATTCATTCATAAGAAAACTTTATTTAGTTCAAACTAACATTTTACACTGATAGTTTCCTTTATTTATTTTTTACATTTTTTACTGAAGATTTGAGCAATTCAGACCACAGTTTTCTGTCCAATTTTAGACTCTTTCCCCTTTCCATTCCCCCCACCCCACCTGAGTTCATGCATTTTGCCATACATGTCTTGCATCTTTTTTTTTCAGTGCTTTTAAAGTGTTTCTATGTAGATTTATTATTTATTGCTGAAGTTTACTATTTCAGTCAGTTCTTTGACTCAGTCATTTTGTTGTTGTTTCCTCCAATTTGTTTTGCTCCAAAATATGTGTATATGATTTTCACACATATACCGAAATTATGACATATGAAAGTAAATTGTATATTAAGTTCAAAATATGTTTTGGAATGCCCATTTTCCCCTTTTAACTTTATATTACTCTAAAGTATGTATACATACCCTTCCCCCATATAGGACAACTACAAAGTGTGAAAATAAGTGGTAGGATTTTTCCCTGATGCAGTGAAGAGAGTTCCTATCTGGCTTTAACAAAATAATGAAGCACTTGGGGCCAAAGATGAAGCCTAGGCTCCCTCCATCGGAAGCCAAGATAGAAAATAATTTCATAGCCACCATGACCTTCTCATTGGTGTTGTAGTAGACAGGAAGGAAGGTGACCCAGACACAGAAGAACATCAGCATGCTGAATGCTAGGAACTTGGCTTTGTTGAATGTGTCAGGTAGATTCCTGTACAAAAAGGCCAAAGCATAGCTCCCAAGTGCCAAGGATCAAAGGTACACTAGACCAAAGTGGAAAGCAATAACTGACCCATTGTTACAAAAAAATGATATTATGGCCATGTTCAGCATGAGCATCTTGGTCAATAAAGGTCGGATAAGTTCCCAGCCAGATTCCACAGAGAACCAGTTGGATGAGGGTGCAGATGGGTATGATGTAATTAGGGGCCCTCGACATCATTAACCACCTCATCATTCTCCCTGGAAAAGTGACCTTGAAGGCAATAACAGTAATTGCTTTGGCCAACACAGTGGAAAGAGCCACAGTGAACACAACTCCAAATGTGGTCTCTTGCAGGATACAGGTGGCTGTACTTGGATGGCCAATGAAGAGCAAGGAGCAGAGGAAATAAATGATGAGTGTGATGAGCAGTGTGCAATTGAGAGCCCGATTATTAGCCTTGACAATGGGAGTGTCCTGGTGCTTTACAAAGACGTACAAAATGACAGCTGTCAGTACTGAGAAACAAATTTCTATGTTCATAAGTGCCATTCCTAGGGGGTCTTCATAAGTCAAAAAGCTAACAGTTTTCTCCAGGCAGTGTTTCTTCTCTGTGTTTGCATAATGACTTTCTAGAAACTTCACACATTGATCCAAATCTGGTAAGAAATGAAGGTGATCATGATTGTGTTAACTTTATTTACATCACTTCTAAACATCAGGTGACCTTACATTGTTGTTTTAGACATCAATAACGAAATATTTTTCACTGAATATTTACAAATTCATACAACCCATTTTAGTTATAGTGGCTTTATCAAACAAATCTAATACTTAGGTAGTCAATTTTATTCCTTCTCCAATGAATAAAGTGAATGAGCATTACTACATTTCTGGCATTAAAAACTTCACTAGTTATGCTACTGTTTTAACATTTTGGGACAAACAGGTACTTTACTATAGATAAATAACTACTGAGTTATTTTGAAGTATTTATGAAACAGTTTTTTACAACTTTCTTTTTCAAAACAGTGGACTTGATCATGAAATAAATCTCTATACAATAATTTATTATTGCCATTTGTGAGTTAGAGTAACATTTTTATTTCTGAAAAATGACTCTATGAACATAATTTTTAACTTTATTTGTTGATAAATCTTATTAACATAAAGTTTTGTTTCCTTAGAATCAAGTTTATCTTTACATATTCCATGATTTTTTTCTAGTTTTATTAGGCCAAATTGCCAGGATAATCAATGTGTTCTGAAGATACAGTACAATCTAATTTCTCACATGAAACTTATTCCTTCTTTTCTATTTAGAGAGTATTGATTTTGCTGTTGAACTTTGTAAGAACTACTTCATGTGTAGTAATCTAACTCTTAATAAAGGCACATGATACATGTTCCATTAAGCGCTTTCTGTAAGTTATATGGTTTTAACAGTCATCTTCCAAGCTGGGTTTAGGATTTTTTTCAATAAGATTCAGTCAGCAATATTTTCTGTTTGAATGTACTTAAGATTATTATGTCGGAGGAGCTAGACGGGTGGACTGCAGGAAAAGAGTGAGATGGACAGGTGAGAAGGAACTTCCTGGTAGCCCCATGCCCATAGCAGCTTAGGAGCACCTGGAAAGCCACCATCTTGGGTACCAGCATGCAAAGGGGCATGGAAGGAGTTGTACAGGTGGACAGCAGGATGCCAGGGTACCAGCGTGCCAGCCAATGAAGTAAACCACCCCACCTCTTTGCTCAAGATGGTGGTGCTGTGGTGTACATGATCCAGTGGACACAGTGTTAGTGATTCGAGGCTGCACATCCAACGTAGAAGAACCGGCCTGCAGGAAGCAGAGTGAGTGACCAACCAGTCCTACATATTAACATTTGAGATTAGCAGCAGAATAAAAAAAAAAAATCCAAAACACAAGGAAAAAACAGCAACATGTGAAAAGCTCATAATAATCCTCACTGAACAATAGAAGATCCCTACAACAAGATCTCCCTGGAAGGAAACCAAGACACGGACCTTAGAAGAACAATCATAGACATATTCAGAGGAATCAAAGAATGTAAAGAAAAAAATCAGAGAAATAAGGGGAGAGAATGAAAAACTATAAAAGGAACTAGAAAGAAAGAATGATAAACTCTGGAAAGAACTAGAGGAAGAGAATGACAAACTCTGGAAGGAAGTTGAAACACTGAAAACATCCCAGGCTTAAATGAAGAAAAAGGAACTGACCAGTGAAGCAAGGAGCTACAAGTCGAGAATGACAAACTCCCAAAGGAAGTGGAAATACTAAAGTAATCAGAGGAGGAAATGAAAAAGGAAATGGAACACTCATCCACTCAACAGTAAAATATGGGGAAAAGCCTCAGAAGCAGAATGGACGAAGCAGAAAAAAGAATATCAGACCTGCAGGATAACATGGAACAACTCAAGTAAAGATTATCAACAATTTAAAAAAAAAACACACAAGAGTGGAACAACCAGGAAATCTGGGACACCATGAAAAGGCCAAACTTCTGCATCATAGGGATAAAGGAAGGAGAAGAATCCCAAGCAACGGTATTTATCAGATCTTTAACAGAATAATAGAAGAAAATTTCTCCAAACTGAAAAGACAAACCCATACAAAAGTAAGAAGCACATATATCACCAAATAGGCAGGACCTGAAAAGAATCCCCCATGCCATATTATAGTTAAAACACTAAAAGCCCAATTCAAAGACAAAATACTGAAAGCCATAAGAGAAAGACAAAAAGTTACATATAAGAGGAAACCCATCAGAATTACAGCTGACTTTTCAATGCAAACAATGAAACAAGAAGAATATATACTAAAATATTCCCAGTACTAAATAACTATAGATGCCAACCCAAGTAATGCTACCCAGCAAAAATGTCCATCATATTTTAAGGAGAAAGAAAATTCTTTCATGACATAAACAATATGAAACAATACATGTAAAAAAGACAACACTTCAGAAAATACTCAAAGCAATTCAAACAACAGAGGAAAGGAGCAACTATGCCCAAGCAACTAAAGGGAGAAAGTAACATTTTAAATACAAACCCAGACCAAAAATGCAAACAAAAAGTAAGGTGAAAGGAAGCAACATGCATCTCTCACTAATAACCTTAAATATTAATGGTCTAAACTCTCCAATCTAAAGACATAGACTGGGAAATGGATTAGGAATTAGAATCCATCCATATGCTGTCTACAAGAAACCCATCTCACCCTCAAGGACAGACACCAAATTAAAGTGTAATGATGGAAAAAATATTCCAAGCAATTGTTACCAAAATATAAGCAGGAGTTGGTATTCTAATATCAGACAAAAGAGAACTCAGAGTAAAATTAATCAGAAGAAACAAAGAGGGCCATTACATCCTCATCAAAGAAACAATTAACTATGAAGATTTCACTGCTAGTTCATCCTTTGAGCTCTAGTCAGCCTGTCTAGAGTCCCTCTCTTAAAGGAAGCCAGTTATTCCTCACCCAATTATAATCAGCTTCCAATATTCCTTCAACTAAGGTGGATTCTGCTACCTGTTTCTGCAGTCCCATGCTAGGTTTTTGTCTGGTTGAGCCTACATGGGTATTCTGCATGCTCATATCAATGCTGTATGTTCATATGCACAGAGTCCCAGGACTTGGAAGATACATTTCTATATGGTCATGCTTCTGAAATGGTCCCTGAGTTCCTGGAGAGTGAAGCTGAATATAGGAGAATTTTCTATAGAACCACACTCTGTAGGCACCTAATCTCTTGTCCATTCATGCCCTCTTAAGTTCTTACCCTCAAGTTGCGTGGTGGAGCTTCCTTAATCAGAGTTAAGAGGTTAATTAATGCCCTCTTAGCCCCTTGTTTTATGTTGTGCGAGCCTTCAGTGTAGAGATTACATTTTAGATGTGTTACTTATGCATGAGCAATTCAGGGAGAACACCTCCCTATGTCCAGTTGTGGGACTGAACTATTCTTCATCTGGTGTAAAAGAAGCTTGACTGGGTGGTGTTTGCATTATTTGTCTGTAAATATAAGGATACATATTTTGCAGTTAGTAAGATATTACCTTAGCATAGGGATGTGACAACCTTCGGACATTCTCTAAGATCTATTACAGCTCTACCTATGTGCACCTGGCTATGTTTACAATACCACACATGATTTTTTTTCCCAACAAGTGGGCTTTGAGTCCAAATAGTTAACCATTGATTAGTCCCAAAATAAATGTGCTTCTACTGCAGTTGATGTATTATGCTGTGCCAGATATTGATATTGGTATTGGGTCTTAAAGCTGGAGTTGGAGTATTAATTATTGTTCTCTCTAAGAGCTTGCCTAGTGCTATCCAAATCTGTGAGAGTTAAATTTCAGAGGAGTGGCTACCTGGTCAGTTCTGGCTCCATTGCTCCAACTTCTCCAACTTCAGTCTCTGAAGTATGTTCTTGCCTTCAGGTTAGATTGGCCTGGGAGGCAATCAAGGCCTGTGCCAAGAGCCTGTGTAATTTGGGGAGTCTCTTGGAGTACCCTGGCCCATGACTCAAAGGAAGGTTTCTCCTGTCTGGCACTGTTTCTTGTGGCCTTCAGCTTTGCAAATAGACTTATCTAGATATATTATATGTATAATTTACAACAGATGGTTAGACTCATATGATTCCCTCAGGATTTTTTACCCTAGCCAGGCATAATTTAACTCTCCTCTCTCCCTTTCCCCATATAGCCCTCCTTCTATGTATTTAAAGTACTCCCATTTTTCTGCTTGCTCCCCGAAGTGTGTTCTTAAAGAAGGTAAACAACTAAATGTTTAAAGGGAGGTAATCCTGAAGGTTGTCCTGGAAAACTCAGGAAATAAATATCACAATAGCTTTAGGAAGTCCCTGAAATTGATTAGGTTCAATAGGCCCTTCCTTCCCCAAGCATATAAGCACTAAGAACTGCTGAGATACACTCTCAGATCATCCAAGGTGCCTGGATGAGGCAGATCATCAGAACTGTCTAGGAGAGGCTCAGGCAAACAGAGCTTCTTAGGAAGGATACTGTCTAACCTGCTGAGCTGCCTCCAAGTAGAACAGAGTGTTCCAGGCTTCCTGCTTCCTTGAGCTATCACTCATGCTGGCATGGGTTTTGGTGCTATATCTTTCTTTGTGTCATTTCTGTTAATATAAGTAACCCCTCACTCATATTCCTCTAACTAATCTCAATACAACTCATTTGTTCAACAAGTTAAATTTTGTTGGTACCTTGCCTTTGTCCATTATTGATTCTACATCTGAGGTAGGCAGACCTTTCATGGATCCCTAGAAATAGTGTCCCACAACAAATATCAATAACCGAATTTACCTATTTACATAAAATACTGAGTTCTACAATTACCTTCCTTCCCTGAGAGAATCTCATCCAATAGTAAAAGTCGTGTTTATTAATCTTAGGAGAAAAGTATACGTTTTACTGATAGATACAGAACTATTGAGTTACTTTTAAATATTTATAAAACTCACTATTTTCATAGTTTCCCCTCAAAAATATAAATTTCCCCTACTGCTTCCAGTCCCAGGAGAGTGACAGGCAGCACTTCTCCACTGTTGAGTACCAGGACCATCTAAACCTGATCCCCAGTTGCTGGCCTGCAGGCAGTGAACCTGCCACTCCACAGATACCCTAAAAGGAATAGGCCTTCAACACAGAAACAAATAGTTGAATCTCTCATCAGATTACAAACAACAACTCAAATTAACATGCCAAACACACACACACACACACACACACACACACACACACACACACATGCACGCGTGCGCACAAAATCAATAACTTGGGCAAAGCAAATAATAAATTATAAAGTCCCACCAAAAACTATCAGTACTATGGAAGACTCCAACAATGAGATTTCCCTGGAAGTAACTCAGGAATCAGACCTTAAAGAACAACCATAGACATACTAAAAGAAATGAAAGAATGTAAAGAACAGATAAAAGTACTAAAGGGAGAGAATGACCACTTCCAGAAAGAAATGGAAAGGATGAAATAAAAAAAATACCTCCAGATAAAATGAAAAAGGAAAAGGAAAACAAATCAAAGATCTAAAAGAAATCAGAAGCCTTTATTTACACCAACAAAAAGCAACTGACGAAGGAATGTAAGGAGACCTTCCCACTCACAATAGCATCAAAAACAATAAAATACCGAGGAATCAATCTAACCAAAGACACCAAAGAACTCTAGAACAAAAATTTTAAACCCCTGTGTAGGAAGCTTTCTTTTTATGCTGAGCAGGACCACATTGCCCTGCTAAGGGAAGGGGAACACAGTGCCAACATTGTGGACACTGTGGGGAGCTGAACCTTCAGTGCAGAAGCCAGCCAGCTACTTCCTGTAGCCCAGCCTGAGTGGTAGTTCCAACTAAGGCCCTTAGCCTGGACACATGAGACACGTGTTCCACTCTTGGCCATGACTTCTCACCTGCCTAGAGACTGCTGAACCTTGGACAGGAATTTCAGGCTGATGGCTGATGGCCTATCTTCAGCCTACGTCCACTTGCAACACCAGCTATGCAGATTGGTGGTCCACAAGGGGAACCTTTTTCCAACCCACTAGCCACCTGAAAGATATGCAGCCCTACCTTGGCCTGTATGCATGCAATAATTAATAAAAAATAATGGCCAGGAATTCCGTGATGATGTTACTATGAAATTCAAATTTATTCCTTGCTATAGCCTGTTTTATAAACTAAATGACGTAAGTTCCCAAGACCAAACATAAGTCCCCCAATTCCTCATTACTGCCACCATTGACCCACCCAGCATCGCACCTAGGCCACATTGTTTGCTCCTCCTTGGGGCTGGGTCAGACCCTCATCCATCTGGTGCCCTGAGGCATGCTAGCTGAAAGCTAGCTTGCAATTTAAACTGATCTAAACTGGATCTTCCCACATCTCCCCCTGATTTTATTTTTTGAGAGGTAGACAAGCCCATGGGAGAGGTTGGCATCTATAAAGGAATCTGTTCTTAAATACATGATTGCTTAAACCTATCTTGAGTGATGGGTGGAGGCAGGCCAGGCCTAAGATTTTTATCTTTTACACTAAAGCCAATTTGTGCTAAAAAAAATAAACTAACAATGAGGTAATAATAAGTAATAAATAATTAATACAAGCATCCTTCATGTAAAACCAATTTGCAAGCAGCTACACCCAAATTTATACAGCCCAATGATCCCCATTGTCCAGCTGGAAGGGATTGTATGTACAAGCATGTTGATCAAATAAGAGTCATCTATATTGCTGTAGTTCCACAATGCCCCTGAATCTCCACAGCCCTTACATTCTACCACACTCCCTCTTCTGCAGATTGTTCCCTAGGCTTTAGAAAAGGGGCATAAGTGGGGGAGAAGCAAAAAAAGTCTACTCTCTGGAGATATCGTTTTGGACTCTGATCAGTTCAGGGTGTTTCCTTTTGTGGGTTGCCAGTTTATCCAGGAATAACCTTTTAATCCTTTTAATCCTTCTAATGAAGCACAAGCATTTAGAAATACAGGCATTTAAACAGTGCTCTTTATTATGGTAAGTTACATTGTGGGCATAGACACAGATGTTTGAATGGTATGCTAATCCATGAACTATACCTTTTTCTGTAAAAGATGACAAGTTCTTACTATGGCTTATAACATCTCCTAACCACTAGAAGAAGTAAGCTTGTGGCTTCAGCCATGAATTATTCCTCCAAGGAGAGAGCTAATAGCCAATTAGGTTTGGGATATACAGATATATGACTGCCACTGCTGCATAGTATTTCCAGGCAGGTGATTTGTAGTTGATGCTGACGGAAGAGTCTTGCTTGAGTCAAGGAGACCAATATTTGCTTTATTGATTTGGTGGCCTTTGGTAATGCTCTAGCATTCCAGAGGCGAAATGTACACTTATAAGAGAGGTCTCAAAACATCTTTCCCATGCTTACACCAGGTATTTGACAGCAGGTCCTTACCATCTCTCTTCTTGCAGGTATCCTGGTTTACAGGCAAAAAAAACTTTACCTTTTTGGGGCTTGGATCCCCTAGCCAACATTTCCTTGGCAGAATAATCCATTGCTGATATCAGAGCTCTCCTGTTTTAATATATTTTGCTAAATTACACAGCTTATAAAGACTTTACTATTTGGCCTTGAATAGAGAATATATTTTTGCAGTTCTTATGCCTATCAGTCAATTAAAGAAAGTAGCTATACCTGTTTTATAAGAAATTACTACTATAGCCAGGCATGGTGGTGCACACATTTAATCCTAGCACTTGGGAGGCAGAGGCAGGCAGATCTTTGTGAGTTCAAGGCCAGCCTGGTCCACTGAGTGAGTTCCAGGACAGCTGGGGCACTAGGGAGACCATGTCTCAAAAAGATAAAAAAAAATTACTACTATAACAGTTGGCTCTCATTTACAGTTAGGGAATGACTTCATTAACATCAAGTTTTTTATTTTTTCCATGAAAAGGAGAGGTAGGGAAATCTCTCATATTAAAACTTTGTGGAACCTGGAAGGTAAATTTCAGTAGGACACATAAACAGTTGTTAGAAATAGTATCCACAGAGATGTTCGATGCCTGTAGCTCAGGTAGTCTCAGGCTTTACTTCTTTTTAATATATAGATGGGTAAACTTCTCTGCTGGTATTTCTTGGTACATCCTGCACAATGCAAAACTGTATCTTTTCTTTCTTAGCCATTAGACTGGTGACATTTTGACCTGTGGGAATATGCAAATCTTTTCCCATAGTTAGTTTTAAGATTTAAATTGAAAAATTTGACAAAAGGTTTAATATATAACTGTATCCTCTTTTTTTTTACTTTAGGTTTTTATTTATTGACCCATGAATCTCTAAAAGCCAATTGTATTACACATATGTATAGGTAGGAATCAAGGTGTAAATTTTTATTCAGCTCATCCAAGCTGTTTATCATTGACTGTATGTTGTTGATTTGGGAAGCAAACTCAATTCCTTTAGTTAAATTATCATACAAGTAAAAGAAAATGTCACAATATGATACTGTATGACACAAAAATTATAGACACCATTTGTAAGCATTAACCCCAAAGTTGTTGTTATATAAATTATAAGTAAAACAAATGTGGACAAAAATTTATATTTCCAATTAGCTTAAATGTATTACCATTTTTTTTAATTAATTTTTATTGATGCTTTGTGCATTTCATACATTTTTTCCAATTCAGTTCAGGCTTATTTCCCTTTCCCTCCCCCCCACCCCCACCCCATCCCAGATCATGCATTCTGCCATAACTGTCCTGCATCTTTCTCTCAGTTTTTTTTTTCATTTTTAGCTATAAGTGATAATCCATGAGTACAAGCATCCTTCATGCAAAACCTATCTGCAGGCTGTTGTGCCCAAACACCTACAGCCCCACCATCCAGTGGGGGGTGACAGGTTGTTTGTTCAATCAAGTTGATCAAATGAGTGTCCAGACTACATTGCTGTAGTTTCACCATTCACCCCAATCGCAGCCCTTACATTCTACCACGCCCCCTCTTCCGCAGGTTGTTCCCTAGGCTTAGAAAAGGGGCACAGGTGGATGAGAGGTAAAACAGTCCACTCTCTCTGGAGCTGTTGACTTGGACTCTGGTCAATTCTGGCTGTTTCCTTTCATGGGCTGACAGTCTGTCCAGGAATAACCTTTCGATCCTACTAATGAAGAACAAGCAATTAGATATATAGGTATTTAAGCAGCACTAATAGTTATGGTAGGTTACTTTAGCATAGACACATGTTTGGATATGTTAATCCATGAATTACAATTTTCCCCCCTGTTAAATATGACAGGGTCTTACTGTG
>VZQC01013424.1:1192540-1237644 GCA_009823505.1 Rhizomys pruinosus
CATCTCAATAGATGCGGAAAAGTCCGTTTGACATCAAATCCAGCACCCTTTTCATGTTTAAATCCTAGGAGGGAAGTAGGACTAGGAGGGATCTTCCTCACTGTAATCAAAGCCATGAATACAGAAAAAGACTCCCACAGCCAAATCATCTCAAAGGGAGAATGACAGAACATTCCCCTTCAAGTAGGAACTCTGGCGCAAGAGCTGCCCCCTGTCACCACTCCTCTTCTATATAGTGCTATAAACCTAGCTAGGGCAATAAGGCAAGAAAGGAATTAAAGGAAGTTCTAATTGGAAAAGAGGAAAGTCAAGCTACCTTTTTGCTGATGAATGATTGTCTATCTAAGGGGATGTAAGAACTTTTTTTCCCCCCCCCCCCCCCCCCACCAGAAACTCTCTAGAAACGATTAAGACGCTTTGGTAAGTGGCAGGACAAGAATAACATAGACAAATCAGTACCTTCTATTGTACACCAACAACATGCATGAACTGAAGGACCTACATATGAGAACCTCCCACTCAAAATAGCCATCAAAAACAATAAATACCTAGGAAAACTACCAAAGACACCAAGGATCTCTACAAACAAAAAATTGTTTAAACCCCTGAAAAAGGAAAAGTGAAGGGAAGAATCGACAGATGGACAAAACCTCCCATGCTCAGGAATTGAAAAATTAATATCAGTAACAAAGAAGTCCATTCTACCAACTAGTGTACAATTTAATGCGATCCCAATAGACACCCAAGAGTTTCTTCACAGGCCTGGAAAAAAAATCCTCAATTTCATTTGGAAAAACAAAAGACCCGCCAGATAGCCAAAGCAACCATGAGAAAACACGCAATACAGGGGGGAGATTCCTAATCCAGACATGCAAATATCTATGGGTATAGTCATAAAGCAAGCCTTGGTACCTGGACAAACACACAGACCAGTTGACCAATGGAATAAACTGAGATCCAAAACCTGAGTCATACAATTTCAGCCACCTCATATTTGACATAGTTGTGCCAATGAAGACACAATGGACGTAAGAACAGCTCTATCAGCAAGTGGATTGCTGGCAATAACTGGACACACTTGTAGAAGAATGAACATTAAACCCCTAAATCCTCACCCTGTACAAACAAAAGCCAAACAATGGACACAAAGACCTCAACGTGAAACCCAAAACTCTGAGGAGGGATAGAAGAGAGCTCTGGCAGCAGATACAAGACAGTAGGTGTCAGGGAAAAGACTCCTAAACCATGACAGCAGACTCCAAAGAACATAAGGATCGACAAATAAATTGACAAATGGGGACCTCATTAAACCTCAAAAGGCTTCTGTACATCAAAGAAGCAATAAAGGAAGTAGAGAAGACCCACAGAGTGGGAAGGAAACCTTCACAGCAGACATCTGACAAAGCATTAATTTCCAGAGTATACAAGCATACTCAAAAAACACAAGAAAGAAACGAAAACAAATGATCATCTCAAAAGATGGAGCAAAGATCTGAATAGAGACTTCACAGAGGAGGTTAGAGATGGCCGAGAAAGAAGACATCTTAAGAAGTGTTCAACATCTCTGATCAATAAGAAAATGCAATTAAACCACTCTTGAGATACCACCTTACTCCTTAAGACTGGCTAGGAAGGATGGAACATGATATGACACCAGTTCTGCAGAGGTTGTGGGGAAAGGGGAACCCTCATCCATTGCTGGTGGAATGTAAACTTGTCAGCCTTATGGAAAGCCAGTTGGAGAACCTTGGAAGAACTCAAAAGAGCCCACCACATGACCCAGTATGACCACTCCTGGGTATAGACCCACAAGAACAACTTACTGCAAAGCTACATGCAAGCTATGTATTGCAGCTCTGTTCACACTAGCAAAAAGCTGAACCAGCCCAGTGCCCTCTACAACTGACGATTGGGATAGAGAAAATGTGGTTAATGAATACAATGGAATACTATGCAGCAGTAAGAGGGACACATCATAAATTTGCAGGTAAATGGATGGAGCTGGACGACATTATGTTAAGTAAGTAAACACATCCCAGAAAAACAAACGACAAATGTGTCCCTCATATGTGGATGCTAGTTACCAACAACCCAGATATAAATAATTTCTCATGGAGAGGGGAGGCATAGTAAAAGAACAAACAAAAGTACTGCATCAGAAATGGACTGAAATGGAGATTGGAAAGGGGAGGGTGGGAAGAGGGACACGGGTGTATATTCGATTAAGGCATATTTAATGATGTGAGCTCAGCAGTACCCAGTTTCGCCTAGACACACTGTCTACAGGACACATGGTGTTTTGGAATAGTAAAATAAAAGTAAACATGTGTATATTAAACAACATTGTTTACAGAATCTGATAAAAATGGTAATGCACTGAGTTAAATGGAGATATAATCGCTGTTGCCACATTTGCTTTACATAAAATCTGTAGAGCAAGAACTTTGGGATTGACACATACAAATGGTTCTCTATAATTTCTCTGTTGTACAGTTCACCTTGTGAGCATTCTCTTAAGATGATTAACGTATAAAAATTAAGTTGCTTCCCAGGTGATCATATAAGTCACCAAAACAACATGGGTGAATTGATGAAATCTAGCCTTGACTTCACCCTATAGTCATGTATAAACAACTATCTTCTGGAGATCATACGCTAAAAAAAAAGGGGGGTGGTACAGAAAAGACATGAAACCTTTCATCAAACCCTTCAATTCAATCTTAAAACTAACTATGGGAAAGTTTTTTGTTCCAACAGGACAAAACTTCACCAACTTAGGCTGAGAAGAAAAGATACAGGTTTGCATTGAGTAGGATGTACAAAAAGTGGCAACGGAAAAGCTGACCCGTCGACATTCAAAGGAAGAAAAGCCTCAGATTGCCATAAACATCGAACCCCTCTGTGGATCCTACATGTAACAACTAGTTATAATGAGTCCAATGAAACTTACCTTCTAGGTGCCACAAAGGTCTGATATGAGAGACTTCCTCGCCTTCCCACCCATAGAACAAGGAGAAATATGACAATGATGAGGTCGTCCCAACTGTAAATTGGAGACAACTATTGTAGAGGTGATCTCCTTATAAAACCGGTAAAACTGCTTCTTATTGACACTAGACATGGAACTGTGGAAGGGATTACTCTCTGTTCAGAAAATATAATACTAAGTCCTAGGCTATGCACTCGGCAAAATATATTAATACAGGGCTCTGACATCAGCAATGGATGTTCTACCAGGGGATGTTGGCCAGGGGATCCAATGGCCCCACAAAAGTAAGGGCTCCTTGCCTCTAATTGGATACCTACAGGAGGGGGGCAATAAGACCCTGCTGCCGAAGACCTGACGTTAACATGGGAGGGATGTATTGAGACCACACATGCAAGTGTACAATGGCCTCTGGAAATGCCAGAGAGGGTGTACCAAAGGCCACTAAACAATAAACAAAAAAGCAAATATGGGTCTCCTGGAGCCAAGCAAGAATCCACCGTCAGCACCAATACACCTCACCTGCTGGAAATACTGTGCAGCAGGGCAGCATGTCTGTATACCCAAATCTAATTGGATATTGGCTCCCTCCTTGGAGAAATAACCCATGGCTATGCCAAAGCTTACATCCTCTACAGTTAGAATTATAAGCCCACCTGGCCTGGCGCGTTATGGCGTCTCCCCTGCGACCCCGGTTCCCGCCCACAAGTCCAGCCGGGACCAGAGCAGAGGGAAACGCGACCCTGCTCACCCGAGCGCGGTCCCTCTGGGCCGGGGACCCCGTAGACGGGTTCACAGCGAGACCCTCTCCCCATGTATTACCATTTTTATTAATACCTTTTAACCAATGTCGTTTAATATAGACATTTTTACTTTTACTAAGTCCTAAAATACCATATAATATCTAGACAAAGTTTAGGCAAATTTCGTTACCTGTTAAACACACATAAATTCGATATAGATTGTTCCTTAAAATTCTTTCACTAGACTGTGTCTTCAGAGAAATCAAGTCCATTAACTTATATTTGTTTATTTGTATTATTGTATAAATCTCTACTGAAATACCTCTATATAAATATATAATATTTATTTTAAACATATCACTATAAATCTTACAAAATGATTGTTATAAACAATCATTTTTCTTTCAGTCCTTGGAGGGTGTTTTTTCAGGCCTGGCACAAAACCCTGTTTTAAAGATGTTTTACCTAGTTGTTAAATGCTTTACAATACACATTTAACCATACTTTAAATTATATCTAAAATAAAATAAGAATATTTCTTAAAACAAATTTATTTCTTACAACACTTTAAGAATTTGTTGTTTTTTGTTTTAGGTGTTGAAGGAGCACAACCAGCAGATGGTAGCATACAGCCATAAAGTAGTTAACTGTTGCAGCACCTGTATAATTTTATTTAGCAATTCTTAAACAAGACTAGCAAATTACCCAAATGACCATAGAAATTTAACTATATTAATAGAGCTGCATCTGTGGTGAATGGGCTAGTTCCAGCTCAGAGGCTTTTTAGAAATGTACAAATACATATTAACATATTTACGTAAACCCAATTAAAGATTATTAACACCAAAAAGTATAAACCAAGATATGTATAGCTTGAATCTGTTAACAGTTATTTACAGTTGGTTTTTTTAAAACACAGGCGTTTAGAAAGTTATAGGGATTAAAACAAATACTCATATATCCATACACTCATGTTCATGTGCACACAAATACAAAAGCATACACAAACATATGTACAAAGGAAAAAATGGTTGTGAGACCAATCTGTGGGAAGGAAGTTATATTATTGTCCTATACTCAATGATAAAAGGTCATTTCCATAATTAACATTGGGTTTAAGTCTTCACAGAAGTCCACCATCTGTCTTCTGAGTATTGGAATCAAAGCCGCACCTTCAAAACACAATGAAAATGAACCACTGCTCTAGGGCAAGAGTGCCAGAGAGGGCTTCAGGGCTTCCCAGTAACACATAGAATACTGTAAATCCAGCCTTTCTCCCACCAGCCATCCACTGTGTCCACTGTTTCTGGAGCAGGAGAGGGGCATAGAGCAACAAACATTGGACTAGATTAACCAGAGTATTTACAAAAGCTACAAACTGAAAAGTGTACAGCTTCATATTTTGCTTTTGGTCTTTTCAAGGCGGGGCCTCCCCACACTCACAGTTGGCCTGCAGCTCCTCTGTAGACGAAACTGTCCTTCAACTCACAAAGATCTGTCTGCCTCTCCCTCCCTCCAGAGTGCTGAGTGCTAGGATTAAAGGCTTGTGCCACCATGCCAGACCTACAAGCCTGGAATTTACAAGCTCAATTTGTATCACAGAAGACTGGCCTCTAGAAGATCTTGGAGGAAGTTTAGCAGACAAAAAGAAAATCTCAGCTGAACTAAGCACTGCACGGACTATTTACAGAAAAAAGGTTTTTAAGGAGAACCTTTAAAATGCATTTAAACTGTAGTTGGCTTTTCACAAACTTCCATGCAAGCCAAGGTTGGTAGACTAATTCCTAGGTAAGGAGTTTCCCCCACAACCCAAGCTGGCCTGTGCAACTGTGCACCTCAATAGAAGGCTTGCAGCAAAAGCTTGCTCCATGGTCATGGCAGTCCTCCCTGCCTCTCTCCCTGCCCCCATGACCTTTGCCACCTGAACTGCAGCCAGATGGTGGAAGCTGGGGTTTCTCTTAGGGCCTGCAATTGAGGCTGCAGAGTAGTTTCTGAGGCCACCGAAAAAGCCTCCAGGAGGCAAGTGGACAGGAGAGGAAAGGCTCCTCTCTCACAACCTCCCTGAATACCCACAATCTGGGAAGGCTGGGGAAGCAACAGACACCCCCAATCCAAATAAGCCAAAGCAGCACCTATAGGCTCCAAAATGATGTCCTGCTGAGTGGATCATGTTAGGTTTATTCGAACCCGAGTCCGAAAATCCCCACATCGACAAAAGAACAGCAAAGAATGCAATATGCAAATGGGCATTTATTGCGAGGCTGGCTAGCCAGGATCAAGCCAGGGTCAAGCCAGGGACAAGCTAGCAAGACCCTGAACCAAGAAGTCAGGTTACATTTATAGGTCCTTCAGGCCTTTGTCCTGAAGCCCGCGTTTTTTTGGCCAATCATTTTGCATTAACACATACAATTGTAACTTATCAATTTAGACATGCCTTATCTATTATCCAATGGGCTTAACAATTAACATGGCATAGTTCCCTGCTTGAGCAGCGAAACCCTCCAACTGTCATGTAGGCAACAGCTTTGAACATTTGCTGGTGGGCAGTGAAACCTGACACCTGTCACGTAGACCACAGCATTGAACATTTGCTTGTGGGCAGGGTTAAGCGAGCCATGAATTAGCTACTTTGGGTGGAAACAGGAAACTTTCCTCCTGACAGCCTGGTTTCTCTCTGCATGTCCATTGGGGTCTGTCCTTACATTCCCCCCTTTTCTAGTTACAATGAGGACGCATCCTCATGCTGGGGTTTATCCTGGAGCTTGATAGGGGGTGGAGCCCCTTACATAAGGAGTGTTTCTGGCCCAGAATACCGTGAAGGGAAGGAGAGTCCCCCAGTCCCCACCAGTCTCCAAGCATAATTTGGATAAAGTCTCTTTAAGGTCCTGTTTATTCTTTTTACCTGTCCAGAGCTCTGGGGATTATATTTATGATGTAACTTCCAATTAGTTCCCAGCACTTGAGTAAGCCCTTGCAAGATTCTGCTTGTGAAATCTGGCCCATTATCCAACCCTATCTGTTCCAGGACCCCATATCTGGGAATCACTTCCTCTAAGCGTACATTAATGACTGTTTTACTGGTTTTTCTCTTAGTTGGAAAAGTCTCCACCCAACTCGAAAAGGTATCTACCATAACAAGCAAGTAGTGGTATCCATACCTCCCAGGTCTTACCTCAGTGAAGTCTATCTCCCAGCTCCTCCAAGGACTTTTTTCCACCTCCCTAGTACCTGTAAACTTTATTTACACTAAGGCCAATTAATATCCAAAAATCCCAACCATGAAGTAAGCTGATTGTCAAGTATAAGAAATGAATGTAAGTAACATTTACATAAAACCAATTTGTAAGTATCTATGTTCATATTTTGAGCAACCCAAGGTTTTCATAGTTCAATTGGAGAAGCTTGTATGCACAAGCATGTTGATCAAATAAGAATCCAGTCTATATTACTGTAGTTTCTCGATTTACCCCAATTTTTCCACAGCCCTTACATTCTACCACACCTCCTCTTCCGCAAGTTGTTCCCTAGGCTTTGGAAAAGGGAGCACAAGTGGGTGAGAAGCAAAGCAGTCTGTTTTCTCTGAAGATGTCATTTTTGACTCTAGTCAGGTTGTTTCCCTTCATGGGTTGACAGCTTATCCAGGTTACCTTTTAATCCTATTAACAAAGCACAAGCAATTAGCTGTATAGGCATTTAAACATTATTATTGTGGCAAGCTAAGCTGTGAGCATAGACATAGATGTTTGAATGGTATGCTAATCCAGAAACTGTGGTTTCTCAAAAAAGATGACAAGTTCCTACTGTGGCTTATAACATCTCCTAACCACTAGAAGACATAAGCTTATGGCATCAGCCATGAATTATTCCTCCAAGGAGAGATCTAATAGCCAATTAGATTTGGAATATATATAGATGCATGGCTGCCACTGTTGCACAGTATCTCCAGGCAGTTAAGGTGTAGCTGATACTGATAGGAGTCTTACTTGACTCAAGGAGACCAATATTTTGCTTTCTCGCATTAGTGGCCTTTGGTAACACTCTCTGGCATTTCAGAGGCCAACTGCACATTAGCAAGTGATGTCTCAAAACATTTTTTTTCTCATGCTTACACCAGGTCTTTGACAACAGGGACCTACCGCCTTTCTCCTTGCAGATATCCCATTTTTATAGGCAAAAGGCCTTTATAATTTGGGGGTCTTGGATCCCCCATTCAACATCTCCTTGGCAGAACAATCCATTGCTGACATCAGAGCTTTCCTGTATTAACATCTTTGCTCAATTGTACAGCTTATAAATTACTATTATATTTGGCTCTAAACAGAGAATTTTCCTTTCACAGTTTCCATGCCTATCAGTCAATTGAAGAAGGTAGTTTTACCTGTTTTATAAGAATTTACCACTATAATAGTTTGCTCTAATTTGCAGTTAGGGAATGACTTCATTACCATCATGTTTTTCTTTTTCCTATAAAGGGAAGAGGTAGGAAGGTTTCTCAGCATCTGGAAGGTAAACTTCATCAAAGCCCACTACACACAGTTATCCCAAATAGAATTTAGAGAGATGCTCAGTATCTGTGACTCAAGCAATGTAAGGTTCCTTTTTCTTTAATGTTTAGATAGGTGAGCCTCTCTGCTGGCACTTCCCAGTCCATTCTGCACAGCCAAAAGTTGTACGTTTTCAGGCATTTAGGTTGGTGGTTTTACCTGTGGGAACATACAAAACTCCTCGCATTGTTAGTTTCAAGACCTTAAAATTAAAAATTTATCAAAAGGTTTGAAATACAGAAGGAATATTATACCACCTACCTCTTTTTGATCAATAGATGTCTAAGTTGTATTACAAATACCCATAAAGAGGAACCAATGTGTAAGTTTTCATCAAATTTATCCAAACAGTTTATCATTGACTGTAGGTTTAGGCCATTTGTGTACCTTAATCCCAAGTTATTGCTGGAAATTCAATACAGATTACAAATAAAATAATTAACATTTTATATTTTTAATTAGTTTAAATGTATTACCATTTTAAACTGTAAAACTTACAAGGTAGATTTTAACAGCTGTCTTTTGTTTTTTATCCTGTCCCTTCTGGTTAATTACTCCTAAGCCGTTCCTTTGTTAAGCCTAACAGTCCCTATATTATTTATAAATGTAAAGACTGAGGATTCCCAAAAGTAGACAGGCCAACGTTGTTTGTAGTCTTGGAATGAGCCATCTTGTCTTGCTATTAAGGACTTTGGAAGAATAATAATTATTCATAATCACAACAACTATAACCATTATTAATTATTATCAATAATTACTATTAACCATTATTAGTCACAACAATCATTAATAATTATTATGAATAATTGTCAATAATAATAGCCAACAATGAACAATTTACCATTAGACTGAATTTTTATCCATTGACAACAATCTATCACCAGAATTGGTTTTATTCGGACTGTTTTCATCTGGTCCCCAGAAATGAAACCTAATATTTTTTAAAAATGTTAAAAGCAGCCCTTCCCCCCTCGCAGCCGGAAGCAGTCCTGAGCTTGGGTCTGGTTCGCTCTGGTGCCTGACTCAGGCCGCAGTACGGTCGTGTGTTTGGAGTCCAGTTCTGTACCTGATAGGAACACTTGGAGTCGTCCAACGGCTCTAGGCAGGTAAAAGCTTAGGACAGAGTGACTTTTGTGGTGCTGGAAAATTGATTTCTGGTCTGTGGCAGAGGACCAGGTGGCTGGTGGGGGCTAGGTTCGAGCCCTAACCCCAGCGGGTCACCCTTCCCCCCTTGCAGCCAGAAGCAGTCCTGAGCTTGGGTCTGGCTTGCTCTGGTGCCTGACTCAGGCTGCAGTAGGGTCGTGTGTTTGGACTCTGGTTCTGGACCTGATAGGAATACTTGGAGCCGTCCAACAGCTCTAGGCAGGTAAAAACTTAGGACAGAGTGACTTTTGTGGTACTGGATGATTGATTTCTGGTCTGTGGCAGAGGGCCAGTTGGCTGGCGGGGGCTAGGTTCATGCCCTAAGGCGGGCGGGTCACCCTTCCCTCCTGGCAGCCAGAAGCAGTCCTGAGCCTGGGTCTGGCTCACTCTGGTGCCTGACTCAGGCAGGAGTAGGGTCGTGTGTTTGGACTTCAGTTCCGGACCTGATAGGAACACTTGGAGCCGTCCGACGGCTCTGTGCAGGTAAAAGCATAGGACAGAGTGAATTTGTGGTGCTGGACAATTGATTTCTGGTCTGTGGCAGAGAACCAGGTGGCTGAGGGGGGCTAGGTTCGTGCCCTAAGCCCGGCGGGTTGCCCTTCCCCCCTGGCAGCCGGAAGCAGTCCTGAGCCTGGGTCTGGCTCGCTCTGGTGCCTGACTCAGGCAGCAGTAGGGTCATGTGTTTGGACTCCGGTTCCGAACCTGATAGGAACACTTGGAGCCGTCCGACGGCTCTAGGCAGGTAAAAGCTTAGGACAGAGTGACTTTTGTGGTGTTGGAAAATTGATTTCTGGTCTGTGGCAGAGGGCCAGATGGCTGGCGGGGGCTAGGTTCATGCCCTAAGCCCGGCGGGTCGCCCTGCCCCCCTAGCAGATGGAAGCGGTCCTGAGCATGGGTCTGGCTTGCTCTGGTGCCTTACTCAGGTGCTGGGACATGGGCTAAGCCAGGCATATCTCCCACCGCCCTGCCCCGCCAACAATTGGAATTGAGGAAGAGAGAGTATCCAGTGGACTGAATTAGGAGAACTCTCAGAACAGGAAAGGAAGAGAGACTTAGACTTCCAACATCCAATCTATAAACAAAAGTGAAAGCCTGAAAACCTAGACAAGTCAACACTCTATAAACAAGGAGGGGGAGAGGAGGAAAAAAAAAAGCGTAAGACAGAGGTAAGCAAAACCAAAGAAGCTTTCAGCCTTCAACACACTGAAAAGGCAATTGTGATTTGAATCACAAAACAGAAATCCACATGCCAGGGACACAACGAAGGGACAACATGGGAAAGGTGCAGGATAATTCCACTCCAAGCTCTACCAACCCTGTAGGAGATAGGTACAATGGGATCCCCTTGGAGGTGACCTCAGAAACAGACCTTAGAGGAATAATTGCAGACCTATGCAGAGAAATTAAAGAACATAAAGAAGAATTCAGAGAACTAAAGGAAGGGATTGACAAACTCCAGAAAGAACTAGAGAGAGAAAAAAACAAACACCTTAAGGAAGTAGAAACACTGAAAAAGGAAGCCAACCAACGAAGTAAGGAGCACGAAGAAGAGATTGAGAAACTCAAAAAAGAAATTGATATATTAAAGAAATCACAGGATGAAATGAAAAAGGAAATAGAACACTCATCCAATCAAGAAGAAAGGAAAGGAAAAAGCCTTAGAAATAGAATGGAGGAAGCTGAGCAAAGAATATCAGATCTGGAAGATAACACAGAGCAACTAAAAAACTCAAATAAAGATTATGAAAAATTTAAAAATACACAAAAGTGGAACAACCAGGAAATATGGGACACTATGAAAAGATCAAACCTCCGCATCATAGGAATAGAGGAAGGGGAAGAATCTCAAGAGAATAGTATTGAGCATATCTTCAACACAATAATAGATGAAAACTTCCCCAAACTAAAAATAGACAAACCCATTCAAATACAAGAAGCACATAGAACTCCAAATAGACAAGATCAGAAAAGAAACTCCCCACGCCATATCATAGTCAAAGTGCTAGATGCCCAAAACAAAGATAAAATTCTGAAGGCCACGCGAGAAAAACAAGTCACATACAAAGGGAAACCCATCAGAATCACAAATGACTTCTCGCCGCAAACCATGAAAGCAAGAAGAACATGGAGCAAAGCATTTCCAGTGTTAAAGGACTATGGATGCCAACCCAGAATACTTTACCCAGCAAAAATGTCGATTACACTTGAAGGAGAGAGAAAAATCTTCCATGACATAAGCAAGATGATAGAATACATTTCCGGAAAACCAACTCTCCAGAAAATACTTGAAGCAATTCAAAGGGCAGAAGAGAAGAGCAACTATCCTCAAGCACCTAGGGAAAGAAACTAATAAAAACATAATCATAGGCGCTGAAACAGAGACTAAAAGTCCAAATGGATAATAAGGTGAAAGGAAGCAACATCCATCTTTCAATTATAACCTTAAATATTAATGGGCTGAACTCCCCAATCAAAAGGCATAGACTGGGAGAATGGATTAGGAAACAAAATCCATCTATATGCTGTCTACAAGAAACCCATCTCAATTTCAAGGACAGGCACCAACTTAAAGTGAAGGGATGGAAGAAAATATTCCAAGCAAATGGTACCAAAAAGAAAGCAGGAGTTGCTATTCTAGTATCAGATAAAATAGACTTCAAAGCAAAAGAAATCAAAAGAGACAAAGAGGGCCACTACATCCTTATTAAAGGAACAATTAACGATGAAGACCTCACAATCATGAATATATATGCACCAAACGCCAGCGCACCAAACTTTGTAAAGACAACTCTTCAGGACTTCAAGGCTCAAATTAACCCCAGCACAGTAATAGTAGGGGACTTTAATACCCCACTAAGTCCTTTAGACAGATCAACAGGACAAAAGATAAACAAAGAGACATCTGAACTGAATGATACAATACACCAACTGGATCTCACAGACATCTATCGAATATTTCACCCAAACACCAGAGAATACACTTTCTACTCAGCACCCCATGGAACATTCTCCAAAATAGACCATATACTGGGACACAGGGAAAAACTCAAAAAATACAAAAAGATTGAAATAATTTCATGCATTCTATCAGACCACAGTGCAATAAAGCTCAATATCAATACCAGGATAAGCCCTACACCGTACAAGAACACATGGAGACTAAACAACACTCTACTGAATAATGAATGGGTCAGGGATGAAATAAAGAAAGAAATAAAAACATTCCTGGAACTGAATGACAATGATAATACAACACAGCAAAACCTATGGGACACTTTAAAGGCAGTCCTAAGAGGGAAGTTTATAGCTCTAAGTGCCTACATTAAAAAAACAGAAAGAGCACAAGTGAATGATCTAACACAGAGGCTTAAAGTACTTGAGAGAGAACAACAAATGAACCCTAAACGCAGCAGACAAGAAGAAATAACAAAAATCAGAGCAGAAATCAATGAAATAGAAACAAAGAAAACCATACAAAAAATCAATCAATCAAAAAGTTGGTTCTTTGAGAGAATAAATAAGATAGACAGACCTCTAGCCCAGTTAACTAAAAGAAAAAAAGAACAACTCCAAATCAATAGAATCTGTGATGAAAGGGGAAATATCACAACAGACAATGAAAAGATCCAGACAACCATAAGAGATTACTTCAAAAACCTATACTCTACTAAATTTGAAAACCTAGAAGAAATGGATGAATATCTGAAAACCTGGGAACCACCAAAGCTGAACCAAGAAGAGATCGACAGCTTAAACAGTCCAATAATATATGAGGAAATTGATGATGTAATAAGCAGCCTCCCAAACAAAAAATGCCCAGGCCCAGATGGTTTCACAGCAGAATTCTATAAAATATTTCAAAAAGACCTACAACCATTACTACTCAAGCTGTTTAGAAGGATACAATTGGAGGGAGTTCTCCCAGATTCCTTCTATGAAGCCAGCATCACACTAATACCAAAACCAGGCAAAGATGCAACCAAAAAGGAGAACTATAGACCCATCTCCCTAATGAACACAGATGCCAAAATTCTAAACAGGATACTGGCAAATCGCATACAGACACACATCAAGAAGATCATCCATCATGACCAAGTTGGATTTATACCAGAGATGCAGGGATGGTTCAACATACGAAAATCAATAAACATCATCAAGCATATAAATGGACTGAAAGACAAAAACCACACCATCATCTCAATTGATGCGGAGAAAGCCTTTGACAAAATTCAACATCCCTACATGTTTAAAGTCCTGGAAAGAATTGGATTGGAGGGATCATTCCTTAATGTAATCAAAGCCATATACAGGAAACCCACAGCCAATATCATCCTAAATGGGGAAACGACAGCGGCATTCCCTTTAAGGGTAGGAACTAGGCAAGGCTGCCCTTTGTCACCACTCCTCTTCAATATAGTGCTTGAAACCCTTGCTAGGGCAATAAGGCAAGAAAAGGAAATTAAAGGAGTTCTAATAGGAAAAGAGGAAGTTAAACTATCCCTTTTTGCTGATGATATGATTGTATACTTAAGGGATGCTAAGAACTCCACCAGTAAACTCCTAGAAATGATTAAGAACTTCAGTAAAGTGGCAGGATACAAAATAAATCTAGAAAAATCAGTAGCCTTTCTTTACACCAACAATAAGCAACTGAAGAAGGACTACAAGGAGACCTTCCCACTTAAAATAGCCTCAAAAACAATAAAATACCTAGGAACAAACCTAACCAAACACACCAAGGATCTCTACAACAAAAACTTTAAACCTCTGAAGAAGGAAATTGAACAAGACATCAGAAGATGGACAAACCTCCCATGCTCATGGATTGGGAAAATAAATATAGTAAAAATGTCCATTTTACCTAAACTCATATACAGATTTAATGCAATCCCAATCAAAATCCCCAAGAGCTTCTTCACAGGTTTGGAAAAAAAAATCCTCAATTTCATTTGGAAAAACAAGAGACCCCGAATAGCCAGAGCAACCCTGAGCGAAAAGAGCAATACAGGGGGGATCTCTATACCAGATTTAAAACTATACTACAGGGCTATAGTTATAAAAACAGCTTGGTACTGGCACAAAAACAGATCAGTTGACCAATGGAATAAAACTGAAGACCCAAACCTGAGCACATACAACTTCAGCCACCTCATATTTGATAAAGGGGCCAAGAAGACACAATGGAGGAAAGACAGCATCTTCAACAAGTGGTGCTGGCAAAACTGGATCACCACTTGCAGAAGAATGAAGCTAAACCCCTACCTCTCGCCTTGCACAAAAGTCAATTCCAGATGGATTAAAGACCTCAACGTGAAACCCAAAACTCTGGAGGTAATAGAAGAAAAACTTGGCAGCAGACTACAAGACATAGGTGTAGGAAAAGACTTCCTAAATCAGACAGCAGCTGCACAAGAAATAAGATCGATAATTGACAAATGGGACCTCATTAAACTCAAAAGCTTCTGTACATCAAAAGAAACAATAAAGGAAGTAAAGAGAAAACCCACTGAGTGGGAAGAAACCTTTACTGCAGATACATCTGACAAAGCATTAATTTCCAGAATATACAAACTACTGAAAAAACAAAGAAAAAAGAAAACAAATGAATCACTCAAAAGATGGAGCAAAGAGCTGAATAGAGACTTCACAGAGGAGGAGCTAGAGATGGCTGAGAAGCATCTTAAAAACTGTTCAACGTCACTAATAGTTAGGGAAATGCAAATTAAGACCACTCTAAGATATCACCTCACTCCGATAAGACTGGCCAGGATCAAGAGAACAAATGATACCAAGTGCTGGAGAGGTTGCGGGGAAAGGGGAACACTCATCCATTGCTGGTGGGAATGTAAACTGGTACAGCCACTATGGAAAGCAGTGTGGAGAACCCTTGGAAGACTCAAAATGAGCTTGCCATTTGATCCAGTCATACCACTCCTAGGTATATACCCACAAGACTCATCTTACTGCAGAAATACATGCACAGCTATATTTATTGCAGCTCTGTTCACAATAGCAAAAAGCTGGAACCAACCCAAATGCCCCTCAACTGCTGAGTGGATAGAAAAAATGTGGTACATGTACACAATGGAGTTCTATGCAGCAATAAAGAAGGATGATATCATGAACTTTGCAGGTAAATGGATGGAGCTGGAGGATATTATATTAAGTGAAGTAACGCAATCACAGAAAAACAAACGTCGAATGGTATCCCTCATATGTGGATGCTAGCATCAATAACCCAGTTATTAATATTTCTTGTGATGAGGGATGCATATTAAAAGAACAACAACTGAAAGACTGCATCAGAAAACCGACTGAAATGGTGAACCGGGAGGGGTGGGAGGGGTGGGAGCGGCGGGAGAGGGACATGGGTCTATATTCTATTAATGTATATTTAATTTAAAATTATATGGTATTTTACTCAAAATTTATATAACAATAGCTTTGGGATTAACATATACAAATGTTCTCTATAATTTTTGTGTTATGCAGTATCAGCTTGTAACATCCTCTTTTACCTGTAGGATAACTTAACTAAAGGATTTAAGTTTGCTTCCCAAATTAACATCATGCACTCACCCAAAAAAAAAAAAAAGGGCAAATTTGATGAAATTTACTCTTTGATCCCTGCCTATAGGTAAGTGTACTACAAATGCCTTCCTGAGACTCATGGGTCAAAAAATAAAATTTAAAAAAAGGGGAGATACAGTTATATATTAAACCTTTTTGTCCAAAACTTTCAATTTAATCTTAAGACTAACCATGGGAAAAGATTTGTATGTTCCCACAGGTCAAAACGACACCAACTCAAAGGCAGAGAAAGAATGGATACAGCCTTCCGTCGTATAGGTTGTACCATGAAATACCAGCAGAGAAGTTCACCAATCTTAACACTAAAAGGAATAAAAGCCTCAGACTGCTACAGGCATCAAACATCTCTGAGGACCATAGGTGTAACATCTGTTTACAGTGAGTCCTAACGAACTTTACCTTCTAGGTGCAGCACAGTTTCAATATGAGAGACCTCCTTACCTCTTTTTCACAGAACAAAGAAAAACAGGGTGGTAATGAAGTCATCCATTAATGGTAAATTAGAGCTGACTGGTATAGAAGTAATCTCTTATAAAACTGGAAAAACGGCTTTCTTCAATTGACTAATATACATAGGAACTGTAAAAAGGATTATTGTCTATCCAGAAACAAACACAATACTAAAGTATTGTGTTTGTTTCTGAATAGACAATACACTTAAACACTACTTTAAGTAGTTCATATAATTAATACAAGAGAGCACTGAAAGCAGCATCGGATTATTCTGCCAAGGAGATGCTAGCCAGGGGACCCAAGCCCCCCCCCCAAAAAAAAGGTTAAGGCTTATTGCCTGTAAACTGGGATATCTGCAAGAAAAGAGGTGGTAAGGTCTGCCCTGCTGTCAATGACCTAATGTAACCATGGGAGGATTGTATCGAGATCGCACTTACAAGTATACAGTTGGTCTCTGGAATACCAGAGAGTGTTACCAAAGGCCACTGAACTAATAAAGCAAAGGTTAGTCTCCTTGAGTCAAGCAAAACTCCGCCACCAACATCAGCTACACCCCAACTGCTTGGTGATACTGTGCAGCAGAGGCAGCCATATGTCTGTATATCCCAACTTTATTTGATTATTAGCTCTCTCCTTGGACAAATAACTCGAGGATGTTGCCACAAGCTTATACCTTCTAGCGATTAGGAGATATATATGCCACAGTAAGGCCTTGTCATCTCTCTCAGGGGGAAAAAGAAAAGTAATTCAGGGATTAAGACACCATCCAGACATATGTGTCTATACCAAAGTAACCTACCATAATAACTAGCAATGTTTAAATACATATATATCTAACCGCTTGTGCTTCATTAGTAGGATTGGAAGCCTGTCCCTGGGCAATCGGGCAGCCCATGAAAGGAAACAGCCAGAACTGATTAGAGTCCAAGACGACATCTCCAGACAAAGTAGACTGTTGTGCTTCTTGTCCACCTGTGCCCCATCTCTAAGCCTAAGGAACAATCTGTGGAAGAGGGGGAGTGGTATATTGTAGGAGCGGCGATTGGGGTGAACGGTAAAACTATGACAATATAGTCTGGACACTTATTTGATCAACTTGATTGAACATTCAAGCCCCTCCAGCTAGATGGTGGGAGCCTTGGGCTCTGTGGGCTGGGACACAACTGCTTGCAAATTGGTTTTATATGCAGGAATCTTGTGCTGGGAAAAAAGAAAAGGAGCTAGATACTGACATTTGAACTAACTGGGAATATAAAATGCTAGTTGTTTTATTCATAGTTAGTATTGGGTTGGGCTCTATATTTTTCTGAAATACACAACATCACAGTGTAACACTTTCTTTTACTTGTAGGACAATTTAAAAGAATTAAGCTTAAATTTTTACTTACCAAATAAGTAGAAGTCTTAGTCCAGTCATAAAGCGTTAAAGAGCAAAGTGTTTATTGGGTAAAATTTATTTAGCAGGTTCTCAACTCTGCCCAAGCTTTATCCACCAAGTATAGGATATTTCAATGGCTTAGTGAATTGTTTAGATTAATTAAATTTAGGTGTAGGTTTTGGTGGAAATGGTAATACAATTGAACCAATCGGGAATATAAAATGTTAATTGGTCTTATTTATAATTTGTATCGGGTTAAGGTATACAAATGGCCTATATATTTTTTCTGAATAACACAATATCACATTATAACACTTTCTTTACTTGTAGGACAAGTTAAAGGAACTAAGCTTAAATTTCCTTCCCAAATAAGTAGCATACAGTCAATGAGAACCAGTTTGGGTAAATGTAATGAAAGCTTATGCCTTGGCTCCTGCTTATGGGTATGTGTAATACAACTTAGGCATCTATAGGTCAAAACAAAAACCTAAAAAAAAAAAAAAAAAAAGAAAAGAGGAAGGGGGGAGGTGGGGTACTATCCTTTCTGGGATACAAATGGAAAACTCTGTGTTTCAATCCTATTGATAAATTTTCAATTTTTCTGATCTTGAAAATAACAATGGGAGGAGAATTTTATGTTCCCACAGGTAAAAGTCACCAATCTAAATGCCTGAAAACATACAACTTATGGCTGTGCAGGATGAACTGGGGAATGTCAGCAGAGAGGTTGACCCATCTGAACACTAAGGAATGAGGAACATCAGACTGCCTGAGACACGGTCACTGAGCATCTCTCTGAATAATATTGGGGTTGACTGTTAATAATGGACCCTAATGCTGAGAAACCTTCCTACCTCTCCCCCCCCTTTTTTTTTCTTTTTTTTTTTTTTTGAAAAAAGGAAAACAGGATGGTAATGAAACCACTCCCAAACTGTAAACTAGAGCCAATTGTTACGGTGGTAATTTCCTATAAAACAGGCACAACGTATTAACTGATTGATAGGCATAGGAACTGTGAAAGGATATTTCTCTATCTAGAGCCAAATTCAATAGTAAAGTGTTTATAAGTTGTGTAATTAAGCAAAATATATTACTACAGGAAAGCTCTGACATCAGCAATGAATTATTCTGCCTAGGAGATGTTGGCTAGGGGATTCAAACCCGCCCCCCCAAATTATAAAGGCCTTTTGCCTATAAATGGGATATATGCAAGGAGAAAGGCAGTAAGTCCCTGTTGTCGAAGACCTGGTGTGAGCATGAAAAATGTTATGAGACGTCACCTGCTAGCGTACAACTGGCCTCTGAAATGCTAGAGAGCGTTACCAAAGGCCACTACAGCAATACAGCAAAATATTGGTCTCCCTGAGACAAACAAGACTCCTCCGAAAATATCAGCTACACCTCAACAGCCTGGAGATACAGTGCAACAGTGGCAGCCAAGTGTCTATATTATATCCCAAAACTATTTGGCTATTAGCTCTCTCCTTGGAGGAATAACTCACAGCGGATGCCACAAGCTTATGTCCTCTAGTGGTTAGGCGATGTTATAAGCCACAATAAGAACTTGTCACCCTTTATAGAGAAACCACAGTTTGCGGATTAGCATACCATCCAAGCATCTGTGTCTATGCTCACAGCTTAGCTTGACACAATAAGTGGTACTGCTTAAATGCCTGTACATCCAATAGCTTGAGCTTTGTTAGTATGACTGAAAAGGGTATCACTGTGAAAGCTGTCAATCCGTGAAGGGAAACAAACTGAACAGACCGGAGTCCAAAATGACAACTCCAAAGAAATTAGACTGTTTTCTTCTCACCCACTTGTGCCCCTTTCCCAAAGCCTAGGGAACAAACTGCGGAAGAGGAGGCGTGGTAGATTGTAAGGGCTGTGGAGAGATAGGGGTGAATCATGAGACTATAGGAATATAGTCTGGACACCTGATTGATCAACATGCCTGTGCATATAAGCTTCTCCAAGTGGACTATGGGAACCTTGGGTTGTTCAAAATTTGGACATAGATACTTGCAAAATGCACCAATTACCTAATTGTATGACATACTGAGTAACATCAATGTTATCTGCAAACAACTGTGTCATTATATTGTAGAATCCCTTAAAAATAAAAAAATAAAAATAAAAAATGTTAGAAGCAACATGTGTCAAGTATAACAAATATATAGCAGAGTTATGGAAGCTAATGTACCAACAGGAAATCACAATAAACATACGAGAAATTAAAGACTAGATCTGCAACACATCCAAGGAAAACAAAAGGTATGTTTTACTTTAAGTGTAAAATAGAGTCTATAAAATGATCAGTATTTTATACTCACACTTATACTCAGGGTTTTAGAACTTAATTTTGTTGATGGCAATTTATAAAAGTTGTACTGAACACTGGTTGAGTAGAAGAAAGGAAACAAAAATCCGGGAAACAGCTTGAAAGGAAACTGAAGTTAGAATACCTGCAACTTTAGAACAGTTTAATTTGGAGATCAAATCCAGTCTTAACAGACAACAAATAAAACCTTTAGATAACCAGTTTAGATTTTTTTTTTTGTAGGAACTTAGGAACCCAGGCTCAAATTAGGCCTTTAAAAAAGTTTAAGAGGCATGCCAAAAGTAAACTTAATTTATGTGCACAATACAGAATGAAAGAATTTTGAAGTGGCCACTTTTAACAGAAACCAACACAGAGGAACACACATGACACAAATCTCAGACACAAGAGAGAACAGTTAACACTCAGGCAGCTTGCACAGACATATGACTTAATATAATGAGAGATTTCCCTTTTTTAAAAAATTTTATACAATAACGATGTCAAGGCAAAGAAAGTTCTCAGTTTTCTGGTCTACTATACACCTTGGCTGTGCAGGGCTGTGGAACCATTAAATTATTTTTGTCAAATTTTTACACAATCATTTAGAGTTTAAGCAGAGCTGCCACGGCCACCTCTTGTGCCCAGAGTCAGCGCGGCTGGCGGCCGGTGGCGGTGGCAGCGGCGGTGGCGGCACTGCGCAAACAGCCGACTCCAACCAGCCACCAGTGCATGCCTCTGCCTCTCCCCTCACCTCCCGCTCAGCTCCTCAAGGTTGCGGAGAGCAGCCCTTAGCCATTCGGGGCATGCCCCAGCCCCCTAGACAAGAACACATTTAGC
Source organism: Rhizomys pruinosus (assembly GCA_009823505.1). NCBI lineage: Eukaryota > Metazoa > Chordata > Mammalia > Rodentia > Spalacidae > Rhizomys > Rhizomys pruinosus. Next base: position 1,213,539 of record VZQC01013424.1, read on the forward strand.
AAGAAGGCGAAAGCTAGGACCCCTGGCTGCATGGCAGGTTTTTAGCAAATGGCCAGGGGAGGAAGGGTTCCTCTCACAATTTTTTTTTTTCATATCAGAATTTCTCTTTTCTTTCTGGGCCCCTGGCGGCATGGTAGTCCTGGGCTGGTGCAGCGTCGGCGGCTGCAGGAAGGCTGGGGCTTTGGGGTGGGGTGGCGGCTGCCGCTCCACAGGCCCCCTTCCGTTCTGCAAAGAATTTCTTAAGATCTTTTTCTCAGCCCTAACTCCTTGCATCCTAATAGACTCCTTAAGACCCCTTAAAAAAACAAAGACGAACACACCAGTCAGTCTCAAGGTTCTGCACTCGCTCAGACCAGTCCTCCTTTCACTTAGGTGTGCAACATTACCTGCTCCCGAATCTGCCTGAATGGCGTCAACGTGGTCTTGACTTCAGGAGGGGAATTCCTCCAACCCCTCCGCCTAGCGCCAGTTTACCTGGAGAGGAGTTCCTCTCAAAACCAGGGGCTGGAGAGATGGCCTAGCGGTTAAGAGCGCCGACTGCTCTTGCAGAGGACCCGGGTTCGATCCCCAGCACCCACATGGCGGCCGAGAACCGTCAGAAACTCCAGTTCCAGGGGAATCTGACACCCTCTTCTGACCTCTGCGGCATTGCACGACAGGATGCACAAACTTGCATGCAGACAGTACATTCATACACATACAAAAATAAATAAAATTAATAATAAAAAAAAAGAACCTCAAAACCAGGGAGGTGTAAAAACCTCCTAGAAGAAGCCCCTCTCCTTCCCACTCAGGGTTGACCAGATACAGACCAGATACAGGACACCGGCCGGTTCACCTTTTCAGATGCAGGTTCACGTTTTCAGATGCAGGCCCGTTCCCTGTGTCCGTTTATCGGTGGGAGATCTCGGCGGGACCTCCAATGTTAGCTTTATTCGAACCCTAGTCCAAAAATCCCCACACCAACAAAGGAACAGCAAAGAATGCAATATGCAAACGGGCATTGATTGCGAGGCTGGCTAGCCAGGGTCAAGCCAGGGTCAAGCCAGGGACAAGCTAGCAAGACCCTGAACCAAGAAGTCAGGTTACATTTATAGGTCCTGCAGGCCTTTGTCCTGAAGCCCGCATTTTTTGGCCAATCATTTTGTATTAACACATACAATTGTAACTTATCAATTTAGACATGCCTTACCTATTATCCAATGGGCTTAACAATTAACATGGCATAGTTCCCTGCTCGAGCAGCGAAATCCTCCAACTGTCACGTAGGCAACAGCTTTGAACATTTGCTGGTGGGCAGTGAAACCTGCCACCTGTCACGTGGAAAACAGCATTGAACATTTGCTTGTGGGCAGGGTTAAGCGAGCCATGAATTAGCTACTTTGGGCGGTAAAAGGAAACTTTCCTCCTGATGGCCTGGTTTCTCTCTGCACGTCCATTGGGGTCTGTCCTTACAGGTCAAAACCCACAAGAGGGTGCAGCTCTCCCAAAGCCCACCAGAGAAAAGGTCTCTGGTGCACAGGCCAAGTCCCCATCAGTGCGATCCACAGGCACACCAGCATAGTCAACAGGAGAATTCCCTCTGCCTCTATCCTTAGTCCATGCCTTCACTGATTTGGAGATGCTAAACTTTCTCCATGCTACAGCTTGAAACACAACAACTACAGCAAATCACAGCACACAGTCAACAAGCACATGCCATATGTAACAAAAGTTTCTCCTGAAACACAGCTTCCTTAAAGGCATCATTTCCCATCCTTGCAGAGATTCTAACTTACCAAACTGGTCTCCATGCCCTACGTTTGTGGTGCAACCCCTGAAGAAGGAGATTGGAGAAGATATCAGAAGATGGAAAACCTCCCATGCTCCATGGACTAGAAAAATTAATATCATAAAAATGTCCATTTTATCCAAATTGATATACAGATTCAATGCAATCCCAATTAATATCCCCAAGACTTTATTCACATGCTTAAAAAAAAATCCTTAATTTCATATGGAAAAACAAAAGACCTAGAATAGCCAAAGGAACCTTGAATGAAAATAGCAATACAGGGCTGGACATGGTGGCACACTCTTTTAATCCTAGCACTTGGGAGGCAGAGGCAGGCGGATATCTGTGAGTTCAAGGCCAGCCTGGTCTACAGAGTGAGTTTCAGGACAGCTGTAGCTACAGGGAGACCCTGTCTCAAAACGACAATCAATCAATCAATCAATCAGTAAAATATTTAAACTTGTCATTCCAAAAACTGAATGTGTCAGGAAAACCACCTTCTTCCAAGTGTTATGGGTCCCATGGCTGTGACGAGAACTCTCCTTTAATTTATAATCTGTTAAGTAGCCACCAACCCAGTCAGTGTTCAGTTTGCATAGAACTTTCACACTCAGGACTATAAGTTATTTTAATCAGTTTACATGTACGTAATGCCAGTGATTTCTACAATGAAAGCCCATCTTTAACATTTTATTATTAGTAGTATAAGTTCCTCAACACATTTCTAATTTTCATTATATGATATGGTTTGGAACTTAAGAGTCCACCAATTGTCTGGAGAGATGGCTCAGAGATTTAAGAGCACTTGCTGCTCATACAGAGGACTTGGGTTCAGTTCCCAGCACCCACATGGTGCTTACAACTGCTTTCCCTCCCTGGGCACCATGCATACAGGTGGCACACATACATGCAGGCAAAGCACTCATACACATAAAATCAAAGTAAAATATAATAAATAAAATTTTAAGGAATCTGTCAAAGCTCCAGGTATTTAAGGCTTGATCCCCAGAATATCACTTTATTTATTTATTTATTTATTTATTTGGGCTTTTTGTTTGTTTGTTGTTTGGTTTTTTTGGTCCTTTTTTTTTTTTTTNAAGTGATATGTGTATGTATGTATATATTTATGTGTGTATATATACATAACTATATATATATATATGTATGTATATATACTATAGCAATACAAGTTGGAGAGAACAACAAAGAATGGAAAAAAAGCCTCTGGAAAAACTCAGAAAAAGATGCAGGACATGTAGGGCAGAGTGCAGGGACTCAGGTGGGGTGGGGGGCATGGAAAGGGAAGTGACTCTAGATTCAATTGAGAAATCATGTATGACTTATGGAAAAAGTTTAATAACAATAAAAATTTTATTACAGGGCTATCATCATAAAAACAGACTGTTAAGGGCACAAAAACATACCTGTAGACAAATGGAACAAAACTGAAGATTCAAGCATGAGTACACACAATTTCAGCCACTGCACATTAGACAAAGGAGCCAATAATCCCCAATGGAGGAAATACAGCTCTTCAGCCAATGGTGTTGGGAAAATTGGATCACCACTTCTAGAAGAATAAAAATAAAACCCTTCTTCTCACCCTGTACAAAAATCAACTACAAACAGATCAAAGAACTCAACATGAAACCTGAAACTCTGAAGGCGATAGAAGAGAAAGTTGGCAGCAATCTACAAAACATAGGTATGGGAGAAGACTTCCTAAATCATACAGAAGCTGCACAGGAAGTCAGGTCCACAATTGACAAGCGGGACCTCACTAAATTCAAAAGCTTCTGTGCAATGGAAGAAACAATCAGGGAAATGAAGAGAAAACCCATAGAGTGGAGGGAAAACTTCACTACTGATACATCTGACAGAGCATAAACATACAGAATATATAAACTAACTCAAAAAACAAAGAAGAAATCAAATGACTCACTCAAAAGATGTAGTAAAGAGCTGAGCAGAGACTTCTCAAAGGAGGAGATAAAGATGGTTGAGAAACATCTTAGGAACTGGTCAACATCATTAATAAGTAGATTAAAACCACCTTAAGATATCCTCTCACTCCAATAAAACTGTCTGGGATCAAGAAAACAAATGATACCAAATTCTGGAGAGGTTATGGGAAAAGGGGAATACCCATCCACTGCTGGTGGGAATGTAAAATCATACATCCACTATGGAAAGTAATATGGAGAACGGTGAAAAGACTAAAAGTGAGCATACCACCTGAGAGAGCCATACCAATCCTGGGTATATACCCACAAGATTCATCCTACCACAGGTATACATGCATAGCCATGCTCATTGCAGGTCTCTTCACAATAGTGAAGAGCTGGAACTAACCCAAATGACCCTCAACCAATGAGTGGATAGAGGAAAATGTGCTTCATCTACACAATGCAGGTTTATGCAGCTGTACAGAAAGATGGTATCAGGAAATTTGCTGGTAAATGGATGGAACTAGAAGATATTTTGTTAAGTCAAGTAGCACAGTTCCAGAAAAGCAAATGACTAATAGTATCCCAGCCCCAATTTGTAAGGGAAACTGAGCAACATCCATAGTATATACCCATTTCCCTGAAAGCATCTGTGCTCTTATCATGTAAATACCTTAACAGGCTATAGAATTAACCTACCACTTACTTTTAGAATTTGTAATCTTGGTATATCTGTATATGGAGCAAATGTAGGCATATTTTAGAGTAATATAAATTCAAAAAGAAAAAAATGTGAGTCCTGAAATATGATATAGAAATGACAGTTTGTGAGTTTATGTACAGAATATATAAGTTTAGTATAGGCATGACACACACACACACACACACACACATATATATTATATATATATATAATACATGTATACATATATATTATATAATATATATATATATATATATACTATATATATATATATATAATCCAATGCAGATTGGAGGGAACTAAAACAGCAGAGGAACAGGGACAGGGAATGGACTGAAACAGTAAAGTTCTGCCAAGAACAATAATCTTTTGCTTTGAAAAACTTTGAAAAACATCATAAAAAGATACAGGGCAGGAAAGGCAGTGTGCATGAACTTGGGTAGGGTGGAGAACATGGAAGAGTAGATGAGTTTCTGTTGGAATGAGAAACAATGTATGAAATGCACAAAACTTCAATAAAAATGTTAAAAAATAAAAGAAGTGTATGGCCAACTCTGGAAGGAAATGGAAAAGCCAAAAGGATCTCATCCTTTGGGTGACCTGGACCAGACCAGCTAAGCTGCAGTTCTTGCAGAATACAAAGGGAAGAGTGAGCTATACCTCCTGATATATAACTGAAATTGAAAGCCTGAAATCTAGACAAGTCAACACTCCATAAATAAAGAGAAGGAATCAGAGAAAGCAATCCTTCAACACGGTGAAGAAGCATTTGTGATTCCCATTAAAATGCAGGCAAAAGGAAACCCACATGCAAAGACGTGGGAAAACTTAGTTAAGATGGGTTGGATTCTAAGCCAATGGTACCTCCCTGGCCACACCCATGGGGTGGGGTGTAGTGATGAAAAGATTTAGCATTCCTGAGGATTGAGTCATGATGGATATTTAAGCAGACATATTGGAATAAAATCTCTCTCTCTGCTTTTGAACCACAAACTGCCTACACGAGGTGTGCTTTCCTGCACAGGCTTTCCAGATGGGTCGTCCTAGGATTAAGTGGGCCCTGCCACAAATCTCGATGGCAATGCAACAATTGGCATCCAAACGTGGGGCAGAAGGAAACCTTGACAACTTAGGTATGCATACCCCTAAATCTTGCCTTATTCGTCTCTCTTTCCTGATATCTATCTGTTGTGGTGGAGCCGTCTTTCCTGCTGGTTTCAGTGGATGGGACAGTGGTCTGAGGGCATGTGGCTTTGTACACACACGTGGAGGGCAGCCTACCTCTGATTTGGTTCAGAGGGAGCATCCAGTGACTTCCAGGCATGTGCTTCATGGCATGGTCACTCCTGCAGTCTATAAAAGCCAGTGACCGGGCTGGAGAGATGGCCTAGCGGTTAAGAGCACCGACTGCTCTTACAGAGGACCCGGGTTCGATCCCCAGCACCCACATGGCGGCCGAGAGCCGTCTGAAACTCCAATTCCAGGAGAACTCCAGCTCCAGGGGAATCCGAGACCCTCTTCTGACCTCCGCGGCATTGCACGACACGGGTGCACAGACTTGCATGCAGGCAGTACATTCATACACATACAGAAATAAATAAAATTAATAAAAAAAAAATTAAAAAAAAAAAAAGCCAGTGACCTCAAGGCTGAATTTAATATTAAGACTTAGCAGTTATGCTTGGCCTTTAAAACAATTTTTCATAATTCTACAGGTCTGAAAAACTTTTTGGTTTTAAATTGCACTCCCCAAAGAAAGACTGTGAGGAACCAGCTCCTCAAGTTCAGTTCAAATCTTAATTTGTTCATATGTAAATTTTCTCCCTGTAGCTCTCCTGGACCTAAGCACACCTCTTTCTGTTGCAAATTAAGGCCTTTCACAGGAACTGCCCTCTTCCAAGAGCATCCTCTTCCAGATAATTTCAAGCTGTGGCCATTTTTCTCTTAAATTTTGAATACAAAATCTGTTTTTGGATGAAAGTGTGTTGCTTTCTTGTCTTCTTATGGGTTTTTTCTAAATCTAACTCTTCTTACCTAAAACCTGCCAGCTATTTGTAGATCCAAGGTTGGGATTTAGCTAACAGTAATTCAAATCCATCTCAGCATGTTTAACTTAAAGTCTAATATTTTTACTTAACCCCCAGGTACCCTAGATATGGTTGATCTAATTTTATCTTTCTCCTTTTAAATGTATTTCACCTTAAAAATCTCTTCTCACAGAATTCCAGATCACATGTGGTCTGAGGTCTGGCCTGTTGACATAAGCCTGCCTGCTGTGCATGCATAACAGCTTGGAGACTCAGCACATGGTATCTAAATCATGCTGACTATATTTTGATTTTAGGTACCATTCTTTTGATTTCAGCATTTTGGAAACAAGATAGATGGATTTCTCCAAAAATTTACAGGCCTTGAAGTTCTAACACAACAAACTTGCAAAAATTGACTTTTTTTTTGTTTTTTTTTTTGGTCTTTTCGAGACAGTGTCTCCCTGTAACCCCAGCTGTCCTGGAACTCACCTTGTAGACCAGTCTGGCCTTGAACTCACAAAGATCCGCCTGTCTCTGCCTCCCAAGAGCTAGGATTAAAGGTGTGCACCACCACGCCTTTAAGGAACATTGGTAAAAGTCTCTTTAACAACATAAATTGGTATTTTGGTTCAATTTAAATGTGAAATTTTTTAATAAAACTGTTTTTTGTTTCTTTAAGCCCATCTTCAAGCTGTGTGTATGTGAGAGTGAATGCGAGTTCCCCACTTTTAATTCATTATAATCCTACAGGTTTAAATCTATTTAACTGACTATAAACAAAAATAGATTCAATTCATAGAAAATGTTTGTTTTATACCCCTTAGTGTTAACAATTTTAGTTAGGTTTATAGGATGCATTTTATTCAGTTTAATGATAGATTGTTGTTAATTATTATTAGTAATAATTATTGTTTATAGTTATTGTTATTTAATATAATTATTAATAATAATTGATAAAAATTCAGTCTAATGGTAAATTGTTCATTGTTGGCTATTATTATTGACAAATATTATTTATAATAATCATCAATGATTGTTGTGACTAATAATGCTTAATAATTATTAATAATTAATAATTGTTGTGATTGTTGTTGTGATTATGGATAAGTATTATTCTGCCAAAGTCCTTAATAATAAGACAAGATGGATCGTTCCAAAGCTACAAACAACTTTGTCCTGTCTACTTTTGGAAATCCTCAATCTTTAGATTTGTAAATAGCATAGGGACAGTCAGGCTTAGCAGAGGGACAGCTTAGGAGTAATTAACCAGAAGGGACAGGATAGGGAAAGAATAGTAAATTTTACGTATAGTTCATTGAAGGCAAGTGGTTGTAAATGGGCCTAAGAGGTGGAATATGGATCTCAGCTGTTTCATGCATTACTAGGACATTTATTCTAATGATGTAAAATAACCCTATAACAAATTATAAAAATTTCATGTTTTTCATTGGACATCAAATGATATGACTTTCTTCTCTTACAGGTCAACCTAACAAATCTTTCTTTTGTATGTATATGTGTATGTATGTATGTATGTGCATGCACACATGTGTATGGACGTGTGTACTTGTGTTCTAAGTATATTTCAATGTTAACAGCCATGATACCAGTAAAAATATTGCCTCCGAGTTGGAACATGGCCCTTCCTTCTCAAGACGCAAATTTATATTAAACAGTCAAAACATAATTCAATTTCAACAAAGGTTATGGGTTATTCATTAAAAATTTTAAAATAATGGATCTACACTGCCACCTACTGTTTACGATCTTTCAACATCTAAAACAAAGATGCAACCAGGTTTTCGTTGGATTAAAGTGTTAATAAGTTTTTGGGTATTTGGGAATAAAAAATAAAAGGTATAAAAATTTAAAAATTTAAAAAATAAAAATGTGAATTCCAATTAACATCATTGTGCAATTTGCAGCTGCCATTTTTAATTTTTTTGTGGACATACAGGCTAAGCCTGCATTTTGTTCAAATGACCAGTGCGTAGCTAGTGTTGAGGCCTGCATTTCATTTGGGTGACCAGTTGGATTGAAAAAAGGTTCCATTTGCGGACCACCAACCTGAAAAGCTGGTGTGAAATTCCTGTCCCAGACTTGGGCATGTGGAAAGTTACAGCCAAGAGTGGGAAACGTGTCTCATTGTCCCAGGCTAAGGACCTGAGTAGGAAATTATCTCTCTGGTCAGGTCACAGAAGTGACCAACTAACCTCTATGCAATGAGGCCGGTTCCCCACAATGTCCACAAAGTGGGCACTGTGTGTCCCTCTCCCCTTAGCAGGACTGCAATGCACCTGTTGGTAGCAAAGGAAGCTTCCTAGAAGTTCCCACAAAAACAAACAAACAAAAAAAAAACAACAAAAAAATCAAGATGGTTATGATGGTAACAACTTCTCATGGGGCATATCTAGCCAAAGAAAAATTTATTAAGAGCTAGATATTGTAAAATCTTTAAAGCAGGTTTTCATGCCAGGCCTGGAGAAGGCTAAGAGCTTGGAGGTAGATAGTTATCAAAATCCACTTTTTAAGGTTTGCAGTTTAAAATGCTAATACATTTGAATCAATTGGGAATATAACTCCCCAAATAAGTAGCATACAGTAAATGAAAAACAATTTGGGTGAATTTGATGAAAACATACACCTTGGTTCCTGTTTAAGTGTATGTGTAATACAACGTAGGCACATATAAATCAAAGCAAAAAAAATTAAAAAACAAAAAGAGGGAGGTGGTACAATATTCCTTCTGTATTCCAAACCTTTGGATAAATTTTCAATTTTGAGGTCTTGAAACTAACAATGGGAGGAGATTTGTATGTTCCCACAGGTAAAAGCACCAATCTATATGCCTGAAAATGTACAACTTTTGGCTGTGCAGGATGGACTGGGAAATGCCAGCAGAGAAGCTGACCCCTCTGAACATTAAAGAAAAAGGAAACTCAGATTGTCTGAGTCACAGACACTGAGCATATCTCTGAATTCTGTTTGGGATAACTGCTTATAATGTGCCCTAATGAAGTTTACATTCCAGATGCTGAGAAAACTTCCTACCTCTTCCCCTTTATAGGAAAAAGAAAAACATGATGGTAATGAAATCATTCCCTAACTGTAAATTAGAGCCAACTGTTATAGTGGTAATTTCTTATAAAATAGGTTAACTACATTCTTTAATTGACTGAGTGACATAGGAACTGTGAAAGCATAATTCTCTACTTAGAGTCAAATATAATAATAAAGTCTTTATAAGCTGTGTAATTAAGCAAACTATATTAATACAGTGCTGGATCCTCTGGCAGGTAGGGCAGAGAGGAGAGCCAGGCCAGCCTGTCTCTCCTCCAAGACTGAGCAGCATGGCGAATGTCGACGACCCGAAAAAAACCACACGGGGGGTCGGGAGTCTTGTCAAAGCAAGGACTCACTTTATTGCGTCAGGCAGTGGTTTATATATGCTTGGTGGGAGGGGTGGAGAAAGGAAGGCGGGAGAGGAGATATGTAGAGTGGGGGGATAGCTTTGGGCCAATAGTAACTCACCACATCGGTAGTAGGCGTTTTCAGGTTGGGCTATGCTGAGTGAATCCTATGCAGAAGTGACCAGCCAGAGACAGGTCGCTAAACTTGAGTCAGGTTCAGGGGGTTACAGTAGGCCGCATTCTCTAGGGCCCACAGGCCCAACAATACAAGAGACCTCTGATATCACCAATGGATTATTCTACCAAGGCGATGTTGGCTAGGGGATCCAAGCCCCCAAAATTCTAAAGGCCTTTTGCCTATAAAAATGGGATATCTGCAAGGAGAAAGGCAGTAAGTCCCTGTTGTTGAAGACCAGGTGTGAGCAAGAAAAAATGTTTTGAGACGTCACTTGCTAATTTACAGTTGGCCTCTGAAATGCCAGAGAGCATTACCAAAGGCCACTAAAGCAATAAAGCAAAATATTGGTCTCCTTGAGTCAAGCAAGACTCCTCTGTCAGTATCAGCTACACCGCAACTGCCTGAAGATACTGTGCAACAGTGGCAGCCATGTGTCTATATATATCTATATAAATCTAATTGGCTATTAGCTCTCTCCTTGGAGGAATAACTCACAGTGGATGCCACAAGCTTATGTCCTCTAGTGGTTAGGAGATGTTAGAAGGCACAATAAGAACTTGTCACCCTTTATAGAGAAACCACAGTTTGTGGATTAGCATACCATCAAAACATCTGTTTCTATGCTCACAGCTTAGCTTGCCATAATAGTACTTTTTAAATGCCTGTTTAAGTGCCTGTACATTAATTGCTTGTGCTTTGTTAGTAGGATTAAAAAGATACCCTGGATAAGCTGTCAACCCATGAAGGGAAACAACCTGAACAGTGCAAAATGACATCTCCAGAGAAAATAGACTGCCTTGCTTCTCACCCACTTGTGCCCCTTTCCCAAAGCCTAGGGAACAACTTGTGGAAGAGGAGGCATGGTAGAATGTAAGGGCTGTGGATAGATTGGGGTGAATCATGAGACTACAGCAATATAGACTGGAATCTTATTTGATCACCATGCTTGTTCATACAAGCTTCTCCAATTGGACTTTGGGAACCTTGGGTTGTTCAAAATATGAACATAGATACTTGCTAATTGGTTTTACATGAATGTTACTTACATTCATAGCTTATGCTTGACAATCAACTTACTTCATGGTTGGGATTTTTGGATATTAATTGGCCTTAGTGTGAAAATAAAGTTTCAGGTCTGACTTGTCGCCCACTGCCTAGCACTCAAAACAGGCTTGAGCAGCTGGCTATTCAAAACTCAGGTTCCTTTAGGTTGTTATCCTCACCCATGGGCTCCCCTGCTTCTCAGAAAAATTTAAAAAAATAAAATTAAAAGGGTGAAATGTGGGAAAACTTAGTAAAGATGGGTTGGATTCTAAGCCAATGGTACTTCCCTGGCCACACCCATGGGGTGGGGTGTAGTGATGAAAATATTTAGCATTCAGCCCTGAGAATTGAGTCATGATGGATATTTAAGCAGACATGTTGGAATAAAATCTCTCTCTGCATTTGAACTTCAACCTGCGTACATGTGGTATGCTTTCCTGTGCAGGCTTTCCACATGGCCAGCTTTCCACATGGGTCATCCTAGGATAAAGTGGGCCCTGCCACAAATCTCGATGGTGACACCACATAAAGAGCACAAAGAAAGAACAAAATGGGAAAAGCACAGAATAAATCCACATTAAAGTCTACTGAACCTATGAAGGATTCCCACAATCGGACCTCTCTGGAGGTAGCCCAGGACATAGATCATAAAACAATCACAGATATATTCAAAGAAATCATGGAACTAAGGGGAGAGAATGAAAAACTCAGAAAAGACCTAGAGGGAAAGTATGACAATCTTTAGAAAGAAATAAAAGGAGAAAATGACAAACTCTGGAAAGAACTAGAGGGAGAAAATGACAAAATCTGGAAGGAAGTGGAAAAATGAAAAGATCCCATACTGAAATGAAAAAGGAAACCAACCAACAAAGCAAGGAGCTACAAGAAGAGATTGAGAAGTTCTAAAGGAAGTGGAAATAGTAAAGAAAACACAAGATGAAATAAGAAAGGAAATCTGACACTCAACCAATCAAGAGGAAAGAATGGGAAAAAGCCTCAGAAGTAGAATGGAAGAAGCAGAAAAAAAATTAAAAATACACAAAAATGGAACAACCAGGAAATGTGGGACAATATGAAAAGATCCCTCTGCATCATAGACATAGAGAAATGAGAAGAAATCCAGGAGAATGGTATTGATCAGATCTTCAAAAAAGGATTATTTTCTATTCAGAACCAAATATAATGCTAAAGTCTCCTTAAGCTATGCACCTAAACAAAATATATCAATAAAGGAGCTCTGACATCAACAATGGATTATTCTACCAAGGAGATGTTGGCAAGGGGATCCAAGCCCCCACAAATGGTAAAGGCTCCTTGCCTCCTAACTGGGATATCTGCAGGAAGAGAGGCAATAAGGCCCTGCTGTTGAAGACCTGATACAAACATGGCAAAGATGTATGGAGACCGCACTTGCAAGTATACAGATGGTCTCTGGGATGCCAGAGAGTGTTACCAAAGACCACTAAACCAATAAAGCAAATATAGGTCTCCTTGAGTCAAGCAAGACTCCTCCGTCAGCACCAGCTACACCTCATCTGCCTGGAAATACTGTGCAGCAGTGGCAGCCATATGTCTGTATATCCCAAATCTAATTGGCTATTGGCTCTCTCCTTGGAGGAATAACCCACGGCTGATGTCACAAGCTTACATCCTCTAATGGTTAGGAGATGTTATAAACCACACGAAGACCCTGCCATACTTGACAGAAGAAAATGTAGATCATGAATTGACATACCATCCAAACATCTGTGTCTATACCAAAGTAACCTACCATAACAATTAGTACTGTTTAAATACCTATATATCTAATTGTGTGTGCTTCATTAGTAGGATCTCAAGGCTATATATTATACTGTTTAAATACCTAAATATCTAATTGCATTTGCTTCATTAGTAGGATCGAAAGGTTAAGCCTGGACAAGCTGGCAGCCCATGAAAGAACACAGCCAGAACTGACTAGAGACCAAGACATCAGCTCCAGAGAAAGTAGAGTGTTTTGCTTCTCATCCACCTGTGCCCCTTTTCTAAGCCTAGGGAACAATCTGCGGAAGAGGGGGCATGGTAGAATGTAAGGGCTTCGATTGGGGTTAATGGTGAAACTACAACAAAATAGACTGGACACTCATTTGATCAACTTGATTGAACATACAAGCCCCCCCTTTCAGGATGGTGGGACCCATGAGCTGTGTGGGTTTGGGAACAACTGCTTGCAAATTGGTTTTACATGAAGGATGCTTGTACTCACAAATTATCACCTATTGTTAAAAAAATGAAAACAAAACAAAAGAAAAAAGCAGAGAAAGATGCAGAAAACTTACAGCAGAATGCACGATCTGCGATGGGTAGGGGTGGGTTGGGGGGGGAGGGAAGGGGATATATGCCTGAACTGAATTGGAAAATGATGTATGAAATACACAAAGCATCAATAAAAATAAATTAAAAAAAAGAAGAATAGATGAAAAATTCCCCAAACTAAAATAAGACAAACCCATACAAATGCAAGAAGTACATAGAACAGCAAATAGACAAGACCAGAAAAGAAACTGCCCATGCCAATCATAGTTAAAATGCTAGACACCCAAAACAAAGACAAAATTCTAAAAGCCACAAGAGAAAAACAAGTTACATATAAGGGGAAACCAATTAGAATTACAGGTGACTCGTCAGTACAAACTATAAAAGCAAGAAGAACCTGGACCAAAGCATTCACAGTGCTAAATGGCTACAAATGCCAACACAGGTTTCTATACCCAGCAAAAATGTTGATTTTAGCTGAAGGAAAGAGAAAAATCTTCCATGACATAAACAAGATGAAAGAATAAATACCCAGAAAACCAAATCTTCAGAAAATACTTGAAGCAATTCAAATGGCAGCGGAAAGGAGCAGCTATCCCCAGTCCCCTTGAAAGGGAAATTAATAAAAAACTAGCTGCAGAAGTAAAAACCTAGACCAAAAATGCAAATGGATGTTAAGGGAAAAAGAAGCAACACATATCTCTCAATTACAACCTTAAATATTAATGTACTAAACTCCCCAATCAAAAGGAATAGACTGGGAGAACAGTTTAGAAAACAGAATCCATCTATATGCTGTCTTCAAGAAACCCATCTCACCCTCAAGGTGCCAACTGAAACTGAAAGGATGGAAAAAATATTCCAAGCAAATGGTACCAAAAAGATAGCAGGAGTTGTCATTTTAATATCAGACAATATAGCCTTCAAAGTAAAAGCAATCAGAAAAGACAAAGAGTGGCATTACATCCTTATTAAAGGGAAAATTAACCATGAAGACTTCACAATCATGAATATATATGCACCAAACTCTGCTGCACCAATCTTTATAAACAGAACTCTACAGGACCTCAAGGCACAGATTAACCCCAGCACGCTCATATTAGGGGATTTCAAGACCCCACTGAGTCACTTGGACAGGTCAACCAGACAAAGAATAAACAGAGAGATATCTGAACTGAACAATACAATACAACAAATTGACCTCATAGACATCTTCTGAACATTCCACCCAAGCACCAGAGAATATACTTTCTACACAGCACCCCACAGAACATTCTCCAAAATTGACCACATACTGAAACACAGAAAAAATCTCAACAAATATAAAGCCATTGAAATAATTTCATGCATTTTATCAGATCACAGTGCAATAACGCTCAATATCAGCACCAGAATAAGCCCTACTATCTACCTCAACACATGGAGAGTAAAGAACACACTCCTGAATAATGAATGGGTCAAGGAAGAAATAAAGAAAGAAATAAAAGAATTTGTGGAACTAAATGACAATGACAGTACAACACACCAAAAGCTACAGGACATTTTTAAAGCAGTCCTAATAGGGAAATTTATAGCCCTGAGTGCCTACATTAAAAAAAAAACCAGAAAGATGGGGGCTGGAGAGATGGTCTAGTGACTAAGAGTGCCAACTGCTCTTGCAGAGGACCCAGGTTCAATCACTAGCAGAAACATGGCGTGACTTAGAACTGTCTTTACATCTAGTTCCAGGGAAATCTGACACCCTCTTCTGACCTCCTGGCATTGCACAACAAGGGTGCACAAACCTATATGCAGACAGTACATTCATACACATAAAAAAATAAAATTAAAAAGAAAACAGAAAGAGCACAGATAAATGAGTTAACTCTGCAGCTAAGAACACTAGAAAGACAACAATAAATGTACCCTAAATGCAACAGACACGAAGAAATGACAAAAATCAGAGCAGAAACCAATGAAATAGAAACAAAGAAAACAATACAAAAAATCAATGAATCCAAATGTTGGTTCTTTGAGAGAATAAACAAGATAGACAGACCTCTAGCCCAGTTAACCAAAAGAAAGAAAGAGAAACTCCAAATCAGTAGAATTCATGATGAAAAGGGAAAGATCAAAACAAACAATGAAAATATCCTATCAATAATACGGGAATACTTAAAAAATCTATACTCTAACAAATTTGAAAACCTAAGCAAAATGGTTGAATATTTGAAATCCTGGGAATCAGCAAAGCTAATCCAAGAAGAGATTTACACCTTAAACAAATCAATAATATTTGAGGAAATTGAAGATGTAGTTAAAAACCTCCCAACTAAAAATAGCCTCTGTCCAAATGGTTTCATGGCAGAATTCTGTAAAACATTTAAAGAGGTCCTACAACCACTGCAACTCAAACTCTTCAGAGGGATACAAAAAGAGGGAATTCTCCCAAACTCCTTCTATGAAGCCAGCATCACCATAATACTAAAACCAGGAAAAGATACAAGCAAAATAGAAAGCTATAGACCCATCTCATTAATGAACATATATGCAAAAATTCTCAACAGAATACTTGCAAATCACATATAGACCCATGTCCAAAAGATCATCCATCATGATCAAGTTGGATTCATACCAGAGATTCAGGGATGGTTCAATGTATGTAAATCAATTAATATCATAAAACACATAAATGAAATGAAAGACAAAAACTACATGATCATCTCTATTGATGCAGAGAAGGCCTTCGACAAAATCCAACACCACTTCATGCTTAAAGTCCTAGAGGGAATTGGACTGAGAGGATCGATCCTCAACATAATCAAAGCCATATACAAGAAACTCACAGCCAGCATCATCCTAAATGGAGAAAAGTTAGAAGAATTCCCCTTAAAGGTAGTAACTTTGCAAGGCTGCCCCTGTCATCAATACTCTTCAATATAGTGCTTGAAATACTTGCTAGAGCAATAAGGCAAGAAAAGGAAATCAAAGGAGTAGTAATTGGAAAAAAGGAAGCCAAAATCTTTCTTTGCAGACAATGATAGTTTACCTAAGGGATTCTAAAAGCTCACCCAGAAAACTCCTAGAAATGATTAGGAGTTTCAGTAAACTGTCGAGATACAAAATTAACCTAGAAAAATCAGTAGCCTTTGTTTACACCAACAAGCAACTAAAGAAGGTATACAAGGAGGCCTTCCCAATCACAATTTCGTCAAAAACAGTAAAATACCTAGAAACAAACCTAACCAAAAATACCAAAGAACTCTAAAACAAAAATTATCAACCCCTGAAGAAGGAAATTGAAAATGACATCAGAAGACGGAAAGATCTCCCATGCTCATGGATTAGAAAAATTAATATAGTAAAATTAATGATATAATTAATATATATAATTATATAATTAATATATAAATAATAAAATTAATTATATAATTAGTAAAAATAAAAATTAATATAGTAAAGATGTCCACTCTATCCAAATTAATATACAGATTTAATGCAATCCCAATTAATATCCCCAAGACTTTCTGCACATGCTTAGAAAAAAATCCTTAAATTCATATGGACAAACAAAAGAACACAAATAAGCAAAGCCACCCTGAGTGAAAAAAGCAATACAGGGGGAATCTCTATACCAGACTTTAAACTGTACTACAGAGTTATAGTCATAAAAACAGCCTGGTACTGGTGCAAAAACAGAACTATAGAACAATGGAATAGAACTGAAGATCCAAACTTGAGCACACACAATTTCAGCCACCTCATATTTGAAAAGTGGCCAAAAAGACTCAATGGAGGAAAGACAGCTTCTTCAGCAAATGGTGTTGGCAAAACTGGATTGGCACTTGTAGAAAAATTAAATTAACCCCCTACCTCTCGGCCTGTACAAAAGCCAACTACAAATGGATCAAATACCACAACGTGAAACCCAAAACTCTAAAGGTGGTAGAAGAAAAGGTTGGCAGCAACCTACTAGACATAGGTGTAGGAAAAGATTCTTTTTTAAATTTTTATTTATTTTTGTATGTGTATGAATGTACTGTCTGCATGAAGGTCTGTGCACCCATGTCATACAATGCCACGGAGGTCAGAAGAGGGTCTCTGAGTCCCCTGGAACTGGAGTTCTCCTAGAACTGGAGTAACAGATGGTTCTTAGCTGCCATGTGGGTGCTGGGGATCGAACCTGCATCCTCTGCAAGAGTAGTCAGTGCTCTTAACTGCTACGCTATCTCTCCAGCCCCAGGAAAAGATTTTCTAAATCAGACAGCAACTGCACAGGAAATAAAGTCTACAATTGACAAGTGGGACCTTATAAAACTCAAAAGCTTCTGTACAGTAAAAGAAATAATCATGGAAGTGAAGAGAAAACCCACAGAGTGGGAGGAAACTTTCACTGCTGATACATCTGACAAAACAAACACTAAGTTCCAGGACATATAAACTACTCAAAAAACAAAGAAGAAAAAAATGACTCACTCAGAAGATGGAGTAAAGAGCTGAACAGAGACTTCACAAGTGAGGAAATAGAGATGGCTGAGAAATATCTTAAAAATCATTCAACATTGCTAATAGTTAAGTAAATGGAAATCAAAGCCACTTTAAAATATCATCTTACTCTGATAATGCTGGCTAAGATCAAGAAAACAAATGATACCAAATGTTGGAGAGGGTGTGGGTAAAGGGGAACACTCATCCACTACAGGTGGGAATGCACACTCATACAGCCATTATGGAAAGCAGCATAGAGAACCCTTAAAAGACTCAAAATGGGCCTACCACCTAACCCAACCATAACACTCCTGGGTATCTGCCTACAAGACTCATCCTACTGCAAAGATATATGTACAGTCATGCTTATTGCAGTACTCTTCACAATAGCAAAGAGCTGGAACCAACCCAAGTGCCCCTCAACCCACGAGTGGATATGGAAAATGTGGCACATCTAAACAATGGAGTTTTGTAAAGTGGTAAAGAAGGATGATATCGTGACATTTGGAGGTAAATGGATGGAACTAGAAGATATTATGTCAAGTGAAGTAACAGTTCCAGAAAAAAAAAGACCAATCATATCTCTCATCTGTAGATGCTAGCACCATGTACCTAGTTGTAAGGCAAATTGAGCAACATTAATGCTATATTCCTCATGACCTGAACACAACCATGCTCTTATACTATGAATCCCTAGACAGATCCTAGAACTAACCTACCATTTATTTTCAGACTATGGATTTTTGGTATATGATGGTGGGCATGTATACATATTTTAAAGTACCATAAAGTTAAAATGGAAAAAGGTGAATCAAGAAATATGATATGGAAATAACACACAGTTTGTTTTCAGAAGATATAATTGTAGTATAGGTGTGATGTATCAGGCTGGTGCAACTTAGCCTTTCTGAATGCTTAATGACCATACTTAATACACATACCAATTTGGCAAAGGGACCTAAGAGATAACTTTGTTCCTTGCCTTCAGAGGTTGACTAAGTCTCAGGGGGAATATGCATGGGGGCACCTCCTGGAATGTCCTGCAAATGTGTGTCACCAGTCTTCCTGTGCAGGAAGGTCTTGGAGAGCCACTAATGGGACTTCAGCCAGTGTCTAGCCTATAAAGAGGAAAGTCTGCTGATGCTTCAAAAAGAGAAGCCTGGTCTAGCAAGACCTAACTATGTCCTTGAGTAGATGGGAACTGGTGGTTGAAATGCCAAAATGAGCCAGGGGCTCCACCCCAAAAAGAAAAAAAAAACAAAAAACTGAATGACCCTTGAGGATCAGATCCAAAAATGACCTCGAGAAATCAAAAACCTTGGTTAATCTGGGCTAATTGTGTGGCCTTAAGCATCCAAAAGGAAAGTATAACCAGCAATAAATAATCATTAGGGTCTGAGAAATTGTACTTCAGATATAAAACTTGAGAATCCCCCAAACCTTCAATGCCAGATGGGGACTACTGAGATATCCTGTTTGTGGACTGAGCAACTACTGGGATTTCAGCCTCCTCAGAGTGTTGACTGCCGTTGTTGGACTACCCATGCTGTATCATGGAGGCCAGTGAAGGAAGATCAAGACAGGATACATGCTTGCTGCCTCATTTGGGTGACCATGGGAGGGACCCCAGTGTGAAGCACAGTGGCAGGATTGATGGTTGTTTGGGTTTGCCCAGGAGGAACCCTGAAGTACTTTCTTACTTTCTTGGGGAAAACATGACATCTTTTGTTAAAAAAAAAAGATTATATTTAACAGTTAAAAATATTTTGTAAAATAATATTTCCTCTGTTGCTACATGCTACAAATTTTCATAATTTATCCTTATGTAATCCTGTGGTATGTTCTATCACATAGGAATATTAATATTCATATTCTAAAAAAAGAATATAATGTTACACTTCTTTTTACCTGCATGCAACTTCACTATTAAAATGTGAATCTCTAAATGTGTTTTGGAATTAACCTATAGTTTATTTTCAGACTTTGTAATTTTCAATTATGTGTGGAGTGTATATATGCATATTTTGGAATAATATAATATCAAAGGGAACAAAAAAGAGAGAGAGAAAAACCTATTCAAAGAACTGACCAAAACAGTAAACTTGTGCATCAAAAAGGTTATAAAAGACTGAGAAAAAGATGCAAGACAGGACTTAACATGTATGACAGAATCCATAAGCTTTGGCGGGGGGTGGGAGGGAATGATGGATGGGCATGGATGGAGGAATGAGTAAAAATTTAATTAAGAGATGTATGAAATGTGCTCAATGAATTGAGAAGTGATGTATGAAATGCACAAAACTTCAATAAAAATATTAAAAAGGGAAAAAAGAAAATACACTTGGATAGAGTATCTTTCATGGATTAACATATCCAAACATGTGTCTATGCTAAAGTAACCTACCATAACTATTAGTGCTGCTTAAAGACCTATATATCTAATTGCTTGTGCTTCATTAGTAGGATCGAAAGGTTATTCCTGGACAAACTGTCAGCCCATGAAAGGAAACAGCCATAATTGACCAGAGTCCAAGTCAACAGCTCCAAAGAGAGTATCTTTTTTAATTAATTTTTATTTATTTTTTATGTGTATGAATGTACTGTCTGCATGTAGGTTTGTGCACCCGTGTCATGCAATGCCGCAGAGGTCAGAGGAGAGCATCGGATTCCCCTGGAACTGGAGTTAAAGACGGTTCTCAGCTGCCTTGTGGGTGCTGGGGATCGAACCCAGGTCCTCTGCAAGAGCATTCAGTGCTCTTAATTGCTGGGCTATCTCTCCAGCCCGGAGAGAATATCTTGTAATGTTTCAGTGCTGGGACCTTGTAAATTACTTTCCCAGTCTTAATTCTGTTTCTTTTATGAACTCTGAAAAGAAATATGCATAGATTGTCTGTCATTCTTACTTTTAAACATATATTTTATGTTGTTTTATGTCATTGAATTATATAGTTAGTTGTCTATAATCTTGAAGTACTGTATTATAGAATATAGTACTGTATAATCAGAAAGCTGTTTGTTAATCTTCTATCTATGCAGTATTGCTAATAAATTAAAGATTTGATATCAAGAAAAAAAGAATCTCATCCTTGGGTTTGGAGTTAAGCCCATGAGGGGCCCACTGCTGCTAATGGCAGAGGTTGCACTCCCCGCCTCCCAAGTCCTCTTTCTCAGCCTCCTCCCAGCCTGCTCTTGTATTTCTGCATGCCTGTTATGTGCCTTTCATTATGACCCTGGGCTTAATCATGAGAATGCGTTCTCCCACCCATGGTTTGGGGCTGGAGGTTGGGTATGGGCAAGAGAGTGGAACTCAGAGCACTGCTACCCAAGGCACCAGGGTGCAGCAGTTACAGCTTCATGGAATAACTACCTGTTTCATGGCCTTGGACATAGAGCAGTGGTCTTTATTTGATTTTATGTGAATTTCTGTAGCTTTTTTGGTTTGATGGTCTTAATACTACATTTTGTTTCCTTCTCGTGGAGAGGTCCTGGAGATTGAGTCCTCAGAAGTATGCTGCGCACTGCTATTCCGTACGAGGAGGTGCAACTTGGCAATATGAGTCCATGGCAACATTCATGTTAGGTGTATGTCTGTGTGGCTCCCCAAGTAAAGGAAAACACCAGTTTAAGAACTCTGGGAAACTTTATTTCAGGAGTAGCCAGGACTGGATTTGATGAAGCATGGCAGCCAGTGGCCTTGAAATTTTCATTGTAGGGAACTTAATATCTTTTGCTTGGTTTATTCCTAAGTATTTTTTATTCCTAAATATTTTGATATTACTGTTAATGGGAAGTTTTTGTTGAGCGGTTTTTTGATTTTTTTTTTCTTGGTACATAGAAATTTTAACTTTTTATGGAATTTGACTTTATATACTTCCACTTTACTTATTGATTTTTAAAATTTTTATTTATTCTTTATGTGTGTGAGTGTACTGTCTGCATGCAGGTCTGTGCACCCATGTCGTGCAATGCCCTGGAGGTCAGAAGAGGCCATCCGAGTCCCCTGAAACTGGAAAAGACGGGTCTCTGCTGCCATGTGGGTGCTGGGGATCGAACCTGGGTCCTCTGCAAGAGCAGTTGGCACTCTTAACCATTAGACCATCTCTCCAGCCACTGTACTTCCACTTTATTAAAAGTATTAAGCTTTTCTGGCATTTTCTGGTGGAATGTTTGGATTATCATATGTAGCACATCATCTTCACATAGAGATAATTAGACCTCTTCATTTCCAATTAATTCTCCTTCAATTTATTTCTCTTTTTTTATTGCTCTTCCAAGGGTTTTAAGCTCTATATTGAAAAGAAATGGGGATAATGGACAACCCTCTTTGGCTCGTGATTTTAACGAGAATGCTTTCAGTTTTTCTCCATTATAATAATGATGGCTGTGTTTTTGTTGTATATAGCTTTAGTGTTATTGATGTATGTTTCCTTCAGACCAATTCCTTCTAGGAGAGTTTTTTGTTTGTTTTTGTTTTGTTATTTGTTTTTCATCTTATCGAGATAGGTACTCCCTGTAGACCCATGTAGACCCAGCTAGCCTGGAATTGACTATGTAGATCAGGCTTGAACTCATAGACATTTGCCTGCCTCTGCCTCCTGAGTGTTGGGATTAAAAGCATGTGTCACCACACCTGGTCCTTCTAGGACTTTTAACCTGAATGCATGTGGATTTTCTCAAAGTCCATTCATATGTTTTATTGTGTTAATTGACTTACATATATTCAATTATTACTGCATGTCTGGAATAAAACCAAGATCATTTTAGATGATCTTATTGATGTATGTCTATATGCAGCTTGTGAGCATTTTGTTCTGTATTTTTGCATCTATTTTCATTGGATATAGATTCTTCTTTGTTATATCATTACCTGGTT
This sequence comes from Rhizomys pruinosus, assembly GCA_009823505.1. Taxonomy (NCBI): domain Eukaryota; kingdom Metazoa; phylum Chordata; class Mammalia; order Rodentia; family Spalacidae; genus Rhizomys; species Rhizomys pruinosus. The sequence continues at coordinate 1,236,259 of VZQC01013424.1, forward strand.
TTGGTTTCAGAGTGACACTAGCATCATAGAAGTTTTGGTGCTCTGTCTCTGTTTCTATCATTTTGAATAACTTAAGAAGTATTGGTTGTAGATTGTCCTTGACTGTCTGGTAGAATTCTGCTCTGAATCTATCTGGAACTTCCTTTATTGTCGATAGGTTTTATATTATTCTTTCAATTTCCTTATTTGTTATAGGTCTGTTTGAGCATCTTTTCCCTTCTTGTTTTAACTTTGGTGGTGTCTGTGATTTTAGAAGTTAATCCATTTCTTTCAGTTTTCAAGATTAATGGAGTATAGATTTTTACAATATTCCCTTATAATGTCCTGGGTTTTTTTTTTTTTTTTTTTTTTTTTTTTTGGAGATGTCTTGTTTGTGACTTTCCTTTTTTTCCCTGTTATTTGTTTGATTTGGATTTCCTCTTTGTGTCTTTTGGTTAACTGAACTAAGTGTCTATCTTGTTGAAAGGTTACAAAACAGTTCTTAAATTCATCAATTTTTTGTATTTTTTTGTTTTTATTTCATTGATTTTTACTTTGATTTTTATTTCCTTTTTATTGAAATTTCATGTTTCTTACATTTTTTTAAAACTTTTAAAAATTTTATTGGTATTTTTTAATTGAAGGAAACATATTTTTCCATGAGGAATCACCATTTCAGACCTGGAAATGTTTTACTTAAATTAGTTTTCAGGTGAAGTACCACTTGTGGTGCTTAGGAGTTAAGATGGATTCTCTTGAAAGTGGGGTGAAGAGAGGGAGAGAACAAAAGAGAAACAAAGCAGTCATTGTGAAACTGTATTTACATCAGTGATTTCCTGGCTGCAGCCTCATTATGAGGTCAACTACAAGCATTTCATCTTTTTGGCCATCTGGGCCAAATTATAGGAAGTAATAGCCAAGGGCACAGCTGCTGAGTTGCATGTGTATGTCCGACTCACTCATTAATGGAAATGACCGCATAGAGAAGTCCAGTGAACAAATGTACTGAATAAAGGAGAGAGAATGAAACACATATAAATTTAGGAATGAGAGAAAGGATTCTAGTTTATATCACAAAATGATAGTAAGTATGATTTAAACTTAAAGAAGACCTTTTCAACCTTTCTGTCTTCGTAGTATCTTTCTCTTGAGAAATAAATCACAGGAAGAATTAACCTTGAATTTGTTACTTCTTTTTATTGTTATTAAAATTTTTTCATAAGTCATACATAATTTCTCAATTGAAACTAGTCTCACTTCCCTTTCCATGTCCCCCACCCCACCCGAGTCACTGCACTCTGCCTTACATGTCCTGCATCTTTTTCTGAATGTTTCCAGAGTTTTTTTTCCTTTCAGTTATTTTATTGTTGTTCTCTCTAACATGTATTGCTATATAATATATATATA
>VZQC01013424.1:1237650-1295996 GCA_009823505.1 Rhizomys pruinosus
ATATATATATATATATATATCACTTGAATTGGAGGACTTTTTTCCCTAAAAGATGTCATATTTTCCTTAAGGAAGTGCTCGAAGCTTCCTCCTTGGAAATCTCAAACAACCATCAATTCAGCACCTTTGCTCCACATTGGGGTCTTTTCCTGCAATGGTCTCCCAAGTGAAGTCCAGTAAGCACGTGCCCTAAATTGATACCACTGTACTGGCCTCCATGATGTAGCCCAGGTAGTCCAATAATGGCAGTCTATTTTCTGACCAGGCTGAAATCCCCTTAGCTGTTTAGTCTACAAGCTGGGTATCTCAGTAGTCCCCATCTTGTATTGAAGGTTTGGAGGATTCTTGGAGAGATATGAGACTTCAGTACATATTGGAAGCTTAAAAAGCTGTGTCTCATGTCTTTGAGGAGTGCCTAAAGGGGTGCCAGACACAAGGTAGATGCACTTGCCAGTAAGAATTTGAAAACAAGCCAAACCACAGTACTCTCTATTTTTTTCTTATTGTCTTTTTACTAAGATGTCAAGTTTTATGTCTACAGTATAGTTTCTCTGGTCTTACTGATTATTTATTTCTGGTTTACTTTCCTTTTGGATGCTTAAGGCCACACAGCCCAAATTAACCAAGGAATTTGTTTTCTCAAAATCAGTTAAAGATCTGGTCCTCAGAGGTTTCTCAGGGGTTTTTCTTTGAGGGGGAGAGGGGGGAGTGCCTTGCTCCCTTCAGCTTTTCATTTACCAGTTCCACCCACTCAAGGACAAAATCAGGTCTTTCTAGAACATGCTTTCTTTTCTTAATCATAAGCAGACTTTCCTCTTTATAGTCTGGACACTGGCTGAAGTCCTATTAGTGTCTCTCCAAGACCTCCCTGAACAGGAATACTGGTGACCCACATTTGTAAGACATTTTAAGAGATGCCCCAATGCATAATCCCTGAAGACTTGGTTGACCTCTGAGGGAAAAGAACAAAATTATCCATTAGGTGCCTCAGCCAAATTGGTATGGATATTAAGTATGGTCATTAAGCACCCAGGAAGACTAAGTTGTGTCATCCTGTTACATTGCGCCTATATTAAAATTGTATACTGTGGAAACAAACTGTATGTTATTTTCATATCATATTTCTTGATTCACATCTTTCCATTTTAATCCCATATTACTCTAAAAGATGCACACATACCCTCCATCATATACCAAAAACACAAGGCCTGAAAATAAATGTTAGGTCAGCTCTAGAACCTGTTTAGGCATTCAAAATGCACAGCTGTCTTTAGATCATGAGGAATATATCATTAAAGTTGCTGAGTTTGTCTTACAACTAGGTACTTGGTACTAGCATCCACAGATGAGTGATACTATTCTTCTTTTGTTTTTCTGGGATTGTGTTACTTCAGTTAGCATAAAATATTCTAGCTCCATCCATTTACCTGCAAATTTCACGATGTCATCTTTCTTTACTCCTGCATAGAACTCCATTGTGTAGATGTACCACATTTTTTCTATCCACTCCTTGGGTGAGGGGCACTTGTGTTGGCTTCAGCTCTTCGCTATTGTGAAGAGAGCTGCAATAAACATGGCTGTACATGTATCTCTGTGGTTAGAGGAGTCTGAGGGATATATTCCCAGAAGTGGTATGGCTGGGTCATGTGGTAGGCTGATTTTGAGTCTTTTCAGGGTTCTCCATACTGCTTTCCATAGTGGTTGTACAAGTTTGCATTCCCACCAGCAGTGGATGAGTGTACCAGTTTCCCCACACCCTCTCCAGCATTTGGTATCATTTGTTTTCTTGATCCTTGCCAGTCTTATAGGGGTGAGATGATGTGCTCAATAGCTTTAGTGTCAACTTGACACACCTGGGTTGAGGGAGCCTCAAGTGGGGAATTGGGTCCATTGGATTAGCCTGTGGCAACATCTGTGGAGTATTGTCTTGATTGTTGAGCAATGTGGGAGGGCCCAGACCAATATGGATGGTGCCACCCTGGGCAGGTTGTTGTGTATGGTATAAGAGGGCAGATTGGGCATGGGCAAGGAGTGCAAGCCAGTGAACAGCATTCCTCTATGGCCTGTGCTTCAGCTCCTGCCTCCAGGTTCCTGCTCTGAGATCCTGCCTTGGGCTCCCTAAGTGATGAACTGTGACCCAGGAGATGTAAGCTGAATAAACTCTTTCTTCCCCGAGTTGGTGTCAGTCACCGTGTTTTGTCACAGCAATATAAGACAAACTAGAACAGAAATTGGTACCAGAAGTGGGGTATTGCTGTGACAGACCTGACCTTCATGTTTTGGGGAAGGATTGTGGAAGTGTTTGGAACTTTGGGGTAGAAAAATCATTGAATGCCTAAAGATCATTGCTGTGGAATTTGGAACAGTTTTGCTTAAAGAGTTGTAAAAGATGGAGGCCTGGCTTGTGAAGTTTCTAGTTTCAAAGGGAAGCAGAGAGATCATCAGGATTGTTTAATCTGTGGGTTCTCATCAGCTGGAGCTGAAGAATCAGCTGTAAGTAACAAGAGACCAGAACCTGAAGTGAAATCTTTGTTTTACTGGGACAATTGGTGCTGGTTAGCTGGGGCTGAAAAATCAGCTGTAAGTAACAAGAGACCAGCATCACTGTGGTGAAATCTTCTGGGAATAATTTCTTCAGGGATAGCACACAGAAGCTATGTTCCAGAAGGCGCCCAAGCCTCCATGTCAAGCCAGAAGCAGGAATTGGTAACATGTAAGAGTCTCCTATACGGTTCCAGTGTTGAAAGCATTAAGGGGTCACAGAGAGCAGCTGAGGCCTGGCACTATGAGAGACCAGGAAAGGCCACTGGTCCGAGTGTGGCCTTGGTTGCAGTGAAGACCCCAGGATTCCAGGGTTCAGGAAGAGAAGCTGAGGTTTTGCATCAGGAGAGGTCAGAAACAACCTCAGTTTCAGTGGTGACCACAGCTTTTTGGAGATGCCAAGACCATGGGATGACCACCAAGAGCAGCAGCATGTGTGGAATGGAGTTGTCCTGGGCCTGCAAGATGAGCTGTGTGTGCTACAGATGGCAGAGTCAGAGAAGGGGAACTGCCAAAACCCTTTGGAGCCCAGAAGTTTGTGAGTGAGTCCCAGGTGTCCAGCCTTGAGCTACTTTCTGAACTTAGGTTTTGTTTGAGTGTGCCTGATTCTTCACTTTGAAATAAGACAGTACTTGTTTGGGATTTTATAGTAGCCCACAGTTAAGAGACTTTTAAAAGACTGTGATCTTTTAAGTGTTTGGACATTTTAAGGGACTGTGAGGCTTTTAAAGTTGTACTGTCTTAGGATGTGATTAATGTTAACATCATACTTTGGGGATAAGAACTGGAAAATTGGTGGTTTAATAGTGATGTGTTTTGTGTGTCAACTTGACAAGGGGTCAGTTGTGCTGGATAGCTTTAGTGTCAACTTGACACACCTGGGTTGAGGGAGCCTCAATTGGGGAATTGGCTCCATTGGATTGACCTGTGGCCACATCTGTGGAGTATTGTCTTGATTGTAGAGCAGTGTGGGAGGGTCCAGCCCACTATGGATGGTGCTACCCTGGGCAGATTGTTGTGTATGGTATAAGAGGGCAGGCTGTGCATGAGCCAGGGGAGCAAGCCAGTGAACAGCATTTCTCCTTGGCCTGTGCTTCAGCTCCTGCCTCCAGGTTGCTTCCCTGAGTTCCTACCTTGGGCTCGCTAAGTGATGAACTGTGACCCAGGAGATGTATGCTGAATAAACCCTTTCCTCCTCAAGTTGGTGTCGGTCAGAGTGTTTTGTCACAGCAATGGAGGACAAACTAGAACAGATGATATCTTAAAGTGGTTTTAATTTGAATTTCCTTAATTATTAGTGCTGTTGAACACTTTTTAAGATGTTTCTCAGCCATCTCTATTTCCTCACTTGTGAAGTCTCTGATCAGCTCTTTACTCCATCTTTTGAGTGATTCATTTGTTTTCTTACTTCTTTGTTTTTTGAATAGTCTATATATTCTGGAAGTTAATGCTTTCTCAGATGTATCAGCAGTGAAGGTTTCCTCCAACTATGTGGGTTTTTTCTGCACTTCCCTGTTTCTTTTGCTGTACAGAAACTTTTGAGTTTAATGTTTCCACTTGTCAATTGTTGACCTTATTTCCTGTGCAGCTGCTGTCTGATTTAGAAAGTCTTTTTCCTATGCGTATGTCTTATAAGTTGCTGCCAACCATCTTCTATCACCTTCGGTGTTTTGGGTTTCATATTGAGGTCTTTGATCCATTTGGAGTTAATTTTTGTACAGGGTGAGAGGTAGGAGTTTAATTTTATTCTTTTACAAGTGTTGATCCAGTTTTGACAACACCATTTGCTGAAGATGCTCTCTTTCCTCCATTGAGTATTTTTGGTCTCCTTGTCAAATATGAGGTAGTTGAAATTGCATGTGCTCAAGTTTGGATCTTCGTTTTTGTTCCATTGGTCTACAGGTCTGTTTTTGTGCCACTACAGGCTGTTTTTATAACTATAGCCCTGTCGTATAGTTTATAGAACTTCCCCTTGTTTTGCTCTTTTCTCTCAGGGTTGCTTTGGCTATTCAGCATCTTTTGTTGTTCCATATAAATTTAAGAATTTTTCCAAGGCCTTGAAGAATGTCCTTGGGATTTTAATTGGAATTGAGTTGAATTGGTATATTAATTTGTGTAGAATGGACATTTTTACTATATTAATTTTTTCTAATCCATGATCATGGGGGATCTTTCCATATTTCTGATATCTTCTTCAATCTCCTTCTTCCAGAGTTTATAATTTTTTTGAAGAGTTCTTTGGTGTTTTTGGTTAGGTTTGTCCCTAGATATTTTATTGTTTTTGAGGCTATTGTGATTGGGAAGATCTACTTGTATTCCTTCTTCAGTTGCTTGTTATTGGTGTAAAAAAAAGGCTATTGATTTTTCTAGGTTGATTTTTGTATCCCACTACTTTACTGAAACTCTTAGTCGTTTCTAGGAGTTTTCTGGTGGAGATTTTAGCATCCTTTTGGTAAACAATCATATTGTTCGCAAAAAGGGACAGTTTTACTTCCTCTTTTCCAATTAATACTCCTTTAGTTTTCTTTTCTTGCCTTACTGCCCTAGCCAGTGTTTCAAGCACTATATTGAAGAAGAGTGGCAAAAAGGGCCAGCCTTGTCAGGTTCCTAATTTTATGGGGGAATCCTTCTAACGTTTCTCCATTTAGGATGATGCTGGCTATGGGTTTCTTGTATATGGCTTTGATTATGTTGAAGAATGATCCTTTCAGTCTAGTTCCCTCTAGTAAATTAATCATGAAGTGATGCTGGATTTTGCCAAAGGTGTTTTTCTGCATCAATTGAGCTGATCATGTAGTTTTTGTCCATTAGTCCATTTATGTATTTTATGATATTTACTGACTTTCAAATGTCGAACCATCCCTGCATTTCTGGTATGAATCCATCTTGATCATGGTGAATGATATTTTTGATGTGGGTCTGTGTATTGTTTGCAAGTATTTTATTGAGAATGTTTGCATCTGAGTTCTTAATGAGATGGGTCTGTAGTTTTCTTTTTGGTTTGTGTCCTTGCCTGGTTTTAGTATTAGAGTGATGCTGACTTCATAGAAAGAATTTGGGAGATTTCCCTCTGCTTGTATCCTTCTGAAAAGTTTGAGTAATAATGGTTGTAAGTCCTCTTTGAATGTTTTAGAGAATTCTGCTGTGAAGCCATCTGGACCTGGGCTTTTTTTAGTTGGGAGGTCTCATTACATTTTCAATTTCTTTATATATTATGAGTCTGTTTAAGCTGTCAGTCTGTTCTTGGTTTAGCTTTGGCAATTCCCCAGATTGCAGATATTCATCCATTTCTCTTAGGTTTTAAAATTTAATAAAATATAGATTTCTGAAGTATTCCCATATGATTGTCTGGATCTTTTCGTTGTCTCTTGTATTATTTCCCCTTTCATCATGAATTCTATTGATTTGGAGTTGCTTTTTCTTTCTTTTGGTTAATGGGCTAGGGGTATGTCTATCTTGTTTATTCTCTCAAAGATACAACTTTTGGATATGTTGAGTTTTATATTGTTTTCTTTGTTTCTATTTCATTAATTTCAACTGTGACTATCGTTATTTCTTCCTGACTGTTGCATTGAGGGTTTATTTGTTGTTGTTTTACAAGTATTTTTACCTGCAGTGTTAGCTCATTTATCTGTGCTCTTTCTGTTTACTTAATGTAGGCACCCAGGGCTATAAACTTCCCTCTAAGGACTGCTTTTAAATTGTCACATAGTTTTTGTTGTGTTGTACTGTCATTGTCGTTTAGTTACAGGAATGCTTTCACTTCTTTCTATATTTCCTCTTTGACCCATTAATTATTCAGGAGTGTGTTGTTTAGTCTCCGTGTGTTCCTCTAGGTATCAGGGCTTACCCTAGTGTTGATATTGAGCTTTATTACACTATGGTCTGATAGAAAGCATGAAATTATTTCAATATTTTGTGTTTGTTGAGGATTTTTTCTGTGTCCCAGTATGTGGTCAATTTTAGAGAATGTTCCATGGGGTGCTGAGTAGAAAGTATATTCTCTGGTGCTTGGGTGGACTATTCAGAAGATGTCTGTGAGGTCCATTTCCTGTATTGTATGGTTCATGTCAGATGTCTCTCTGTTTATTATTTGTCCGGTTGATCTGTCCAGAGGTCTCAGTGGGGTATTGAAGTCCCCTACTGTGAGTGTGCTACAGTTAATCTGTGCCTTGATCTGTAGAGTTGTATTTATAAGTGTCAGTGCACTGGTGTCTGGTGCATATGTATTCATGATTGTGAGGTCTTTATGGTTAATTTTCCCTTTGATAAGGATGTAATGGCCCTCTTTGTCTCTAATTATTGCTTCTACTTTGAAGTCTATTTTGTCTGATATTAGAATAGCAATTCCTACCTAAGAACAAACCTAACAAAAGACAGCAAAGATCTTTACAAAAAAAATTTAAGCCCCTGAAGAAGGAAATTGAAGAAGGCATCAGAAGATGGAAAAACTTCCCATGCTCATTGATTGGGAAAATTAATATAGTAAAAATGTCCATTCTAGCCAAACTCTTGTGCCGATTTAATGCAATCCCAATTAAAATCCCCAAGAGTTTTTTCACAGGCTTGGAAAAAAAATGTCCTTAATTTCATTTGGAAAATCAAAGGACCCTGAATAGTCAAAGCAACCCTGAGTGAAAATACCAATACAGGGGAGAATCTCTATGCCAGACTTCAAAGTATACTAGCTATAGTCGTAAAAACAGCTTAGTACTGGAAAAAAACAGGCCTGTTGATAAATGGAACACAACTGAAGCTCCAACTTGAGCACATACAATTTCAGGCATCTCATATTTGACAAGGGGGCCAAGAAGACACAAAAGAGGAAAGACAGCCTCTTCAGCAAGGTGTTGGCAAAACTGGATCACCACTTGTAGAAGAATAATTTAAACCCCTATCTCTCACCCTGTACAAAAGTCAACTCCAGATGGATCGAAGACCTCAACGTGAAACCCCAAACTCTGAAGGCGATAGAAAAAAAAACTTCACAGCAGACTACAAGACATAGGCATAGGAAAAGACTTCCTAAATCAGACAGCAGCTGTGCAAGAAATAAGATGGACAATTTAGAAACGGGAAATCATTAAACTGAAATGCTTCTGTACATCAAAAGAAACAATCAAGGAAGTGAAGAGAAAACCCACAGAGTGGGAGGAAATCCTCACCACAGATACATCTGACAAAGCCTTGATTTCCAGAATATATAAACTACTCAAAAAAATAAAGAACAAAGAAAGTAAAGAGCTGAACAGAGACTTCACAAGTGAGGAATTAGAGATGACTGAGAACATCTTAAAAAGTGTTTAAGATCACTAATCATTAAGGAAATGCAAATTAAAACCACTTTACAATATCATCTAACTCCAATAAGACTGGCTAGGATCAAGAAAACAAATGATACCAAGTGCTGGAGAGGCTGTGGGGAAAGGGGAACACTCATGTGCGATGGACCAACTGAGTCAGGAGCGATCAGTCCGATGGGAACAGGGAGAAGAAAAGGTGGACAAGGGATTTGCGAAGGGAATGACACACAGACAAAAACAGGCTTGATCTGAGTGCAACTTTACTTTCAAAGTGTCAGTGATTTTATACACTAGTTTTATGCGGAAGCTATGTGGTTATTTGATTATATTACAAGTTTACTAAGAATAGAGCAGTTAACATTTTAATAGAAAGACTGAAAGAACATTGGTTTCTAGATCATTAGTTTTCAGGAAGTTATGTATTTTTAAGTGTGTCAAGCGAGACACAGTGGTTGCCATCTGACCAAGTTTTCTGAAGAGTTTAATAATTTGGCTTGCTGGGGCTGGAGAGATGGCCTAGCGGTTAAGAGCGCCGACCGCTCTTACAGAGGACCCGGGTTCGATCCCCAGCACCCACATGGCGGCCAAGAACCGTCTGAAACTCCAATTCCAGGAGAACTCCAGTTCCAGGGGAATCCGAGACCATCTTCTGACCTCCGCGGCATTGCACGACACGGGTGCACAAACTTGCATGCAGACAGTACATTCATACACATACAGAAATAAATAAAATTAATAAAAAAATTAAAAAAAATAATTTGGCTTGCTTACTTATCTAGTTGGTGGCCCTCTTATGTCTGTTCATAAGTACTTGCATAATTTCAGGCAAATCATTGACTAAAGGAGGAAATGGTGTGGTATCATTATCTAGGTCAGTATCCGGACCATGTATCCTGCTAAGAACAAGGTAATGCATTGATCTGTATCCCCAAACAGTCATAGCACAGAGAACAGTAACAATTAACAAGGTACAGCCTATTCCAAGAAAAAGGCTGAGGGCACAAGCTGCTCCGGGAGGCAAACTTCCTTGAAGCTTCTGCCTCACTCTGGTGATCATGTCACTCAGATTCAACCGAAGCTGCCGTGGCATCTCTCCCTTTCTTGTTAACGAGTCGCAGTTTTTGTAAATCGCATTGAACTGTATACAGCGCTTGTGTTAGGTATCGGATGACCACTGGAAGGAATAATATAAGTAACATGACCATTCCTCTGACAACAATAATTGATATTAAAAAATGTAGCCAATTATCAGGATTTAAAGATGAAAGTCCAGACTTGAGGGATCCGGCCAATCCTTTTAACCCTTTTGAATCTATATGAAACTTACTAATATCCATAATTTGTTGCTGGATATCTAACATATCATGAGTAATATCATTATTTTTCCATATTCCCAATAAATGATTCTTAGTAGTGTTTCATTTTTAGGTATCATTATCCCTTAACGGTGTCACACAAATGTAGCTAAAGCTAGCATGGCAATGAGTTGAGAGCTGCACCTTTAAATTTTGAACTTCCTCTCTGAGAGCCAAAACGGCTTCCTTAAGCGTATTTATTTTTGTTTATAGTCTTTTGTCTATATCATGTTGATTAGCAAATGCAGCAGAAACATTTTTACTCAAATCATTTACAAAATGTGTAGTTTGAACATTGGTAACCAAGGCAGCAGTAGAGAAAGCAAAAGATGTCAAGATAGCTATTAATGTTGTAATTTCTAGAATCAAAGCAGCAATGAATCTTTTAGGCCTGACTAGTTCATTTAAATTTTTTAGAGTTTGTAAAGCAGAATTATCGAACCAAGGATCATCTTCAAGATCGACAGGAATCATAACATAAGAAGGTCTTTTAACAAGAATAATAATTGAATAACTCTTATTAAAACCTGAAAATAAGAATACATTTTGAACATTGAATATGATTTGACTTCCCAACATTAGTAATAGTAAGATTTTTAGGATCAGCAGCTAAAATTTTAAATGGATATCCCACACAGCTTCTTACCACAAGCAGATCTGAATTATTTTTTCTTGGTTCTTTAAGCAATACTACGTTGGCTGTGGCAAACAAGTGAAAAGCTCTGGTGAATGGTAGTAAGATTGTGTATATGCAAGTGACTCACATATACGGGTGCCACCCATCTGGGCATGAACCATCATTTTATTGGTTCTCCCAAAGTATTAGGTTGATATCCATTAAAGCGCTGGGAGTTATTTTTCATATAAGAGGTATAGTAATAGTCAGGGCTGCTCATGGAAAAGTCAAAATTTTTCTCTGTAGAATTAAAAGGAGAGTATTTTAATACTTTTCCTATGAATCCACAAAAAAGCCATTGTGGATACTTTATAAGTGAATCCCAAAATTGATCTTTATCATGGTATTTTCGAATACACAAGTCAATAGGTGAGCTGTCATTCCAAGGAACATAAGTATCATTATAATTAGAATAACCCAAGGTCATAAGACCTATTTCCCATATTAATCTTTTATTGCTAATTTTGTTCTTTCCTCCATAATACTTAAATTTATGAGATGTATCAGTCAAAAAGGTTCTATAACTAAGGGGAAGGCATCCAAAAGGTACAGTAGTTCCAAGAAAAACACAGGTAGGAACTGCGCAGATCTGGCCTCATATGCAGTTTCAGAGGAAATATCATGATGATTTCTTAAATCTGCAAATCCCCCCAGTAAATCACTATTATTAGTCATTATTTTAATTTGCATTTCTTCCCCCCAGCCCACAGGGTGAATCAGAGGTGGAGATGGAACATATGCCCAATACACTGCACATGATACAGTGGATAGCTGAGTAGATAAGACTGCAAGAATGGCCAAAAACAAATAAGCCACAGTCAAAGCTTTTCAGTTTGAGTCACTATGGACTCAGCTTCCTTTGTCAGCTCCTTGACTTGTCCCCATGTCTTTGTCTTGGCCTTTTGTGTCTGCTGTGATGCCTTTGGAGTCAGCCGCGGTGCTTTCATTTTCAGGCAGGCCTGCCTTATCAGGTTTTGTTGCTTTCTTTTCTGCTTCCTTGACCTTGTAGTGCCGGATAAGCCGGTCTGGGATCCAGACTGGAGAGTCCGCATCCTGTGGAAACACACAAGCATATCCTCTTCCAGAGGAAATTAAGACATCTGGGCCCTTCCACATACCTGTTAAGAAATCCTTCCATTTAACCATTGGTTTGATTTTGTGTTCTTTATCTCCCCAGTGCCTTTGCATTGGGGTAAGTCCCTCCTCATTTGTATTTAAATGATTTATGGTAAAAAGTACATGATTCAAAGCTTGATGAGTGGAAAATATTTATTAGTGTTCTTTTGACGTAGTAGCTGTGTCTTTAAAGTTTGATGGGCTCTTTCAATTATTGCCTGACCTTGGGGGTTATAAGGTATTCCTGTAATATGTTTGATGTGCCATTGATCACAAAAGGTTTGAAAGGCTTTTGATGTATATGCTGAAGCATTATCTGTCTTTATCTGTGATGGCAGTCCTAAATTGACAAAACAGTATATTAAATGCTGGATGACATCTTTAACAGCTTCCCCTATTCTAGCTGTAACATGCATTGCATGAGAGTGTCAATGGTTACATGTACAAAAGCTAATCTTCCAAATTCTGCAATATAACGGTTACATGTACAAAAGCTAATCTTCCAAATTCTGCAATATTTGTGACATCCATCTGCCATAACACTTGAGGCTTCAGGCCTCTAGGATTAACTCCTAATTTTAAGGGATGGTATATATCTGGACAGCACATACACTGCTTTACTATTTGTCTAGCCTGTTCTCTAGTGATGTTAAACATTTTCTTCAAAGCAACTGCATTCTGATGATGAAGATGATGGTTCTCTACAGCCTCTTCTAAAGCTGTGGCTATTAGAGTTTTAGTATATAGATTGGACATATAATTGCCTTTTGATAAGGGCCCTGGCAGTCCAGTATATCCTCTTATATGGCCTATGTGGGCCTTGCTTTGTCTATTGACAAGAGCTTTTTGTAACTTTAACAGTAATGGTAATATAGGGGGCTGACCTGACAATGGGGCTGTTTCAATAGGGGGAAATAAATTAACCACATACTTAGAATATGTGTAGAGGTGTAAAGGTTAGGGATATGTCTCAAAGGCCATAATTACCACAGTAATTTCTGCTTGCTGTGCAGAAATACCAGGTGATCTTTTGATAATGGGTGGCCTGTCTGACACATATACCACAGAGGTTCCATTAGAGGAGCCATCCATAAAGACAGTAAGAGCTTTAAAGAGCATTTATTTGGAAAAATTATATCAACTTCTTGAATAAATTTTAATATTTTATGTTGAGGCAAATGATACTTAATTTGTCCTGAGTAATTTTGCAGTGCTATAAGCCATTCATCATCAGTGTGCAAACTGAGTTTTATTTAATGGAACAATAATACTTTGCATTTCTTTACCAAATAATTCTTTAGATCTCTGTCTAGCTTTAATTATAAGTTGAGCCATTAGGTACACATAAGAGGATACCATTTTGCTTTGCGTTTGTGATAGGTATATCCATTCTAATACTCCTCCCTGCCAAAAACACCCAGTGGGAGTGAATTGAGTTTTTAGGATAGCTAACATCCATTACTTATTATAGTCTATTTGATGAATTTTTGCTTCAGATGATTTTTTATCTACAAGAGCTAAAGCCTCAATTGCCTCTTTTGTTATTTGTCTTGATGAATTTGGGTATCTCCTTTTAAAATATCAAATAGGGGGTGTAGTTCTCCAGTAGTAATTTTTAATGATGGCTTAATCCAGTTAATATTTCCTAATAGTTTTTGGAAATCATTTAAAGTTTTTAGTTTATCATATCTGATAGATATTTTTTGTGATTGTATATAATCATCATAAATCATATTCCCTAAATAGGACAAAGGTTTATTCCATTGAATCTTATCAGGTGCAATGATTAGTCCAAAAGATGTTAATTGCTGTATCATTTTCTCCAATGCTTCCTGAGTTTCCTTCAAGCTTGGAGTAGCCAGGAGTATGTCATCCATATAATGAATGATATATGCCCCAGGATACCACTCTCTAATCTTTATTAATGCTTGGTCTACATATTTTTGACATAAAGTAGGACTATTTTTCATACCTTGAGGTAATACTTTCTAATGATATCACTGAAAAGGCCTTTGGAAATTTACTGATGATATGCTAAATGCAAATTTTTTATAGTCCTCTGGATGTAGTTTTATAGTAAAAAAGCAGTCTTGCAGGTCTATAACAACTGTGACCATTTCTTTGGGAATGGCGACCAGGGAAGGAAGACCTGGCTGCAATGCTCTCATGGTTTCCACAGTAGCATTTACTGCTCTTAAATCCTGTAAGAGTCTCCATTTTCCTGATTTCTTTTTAATAGTGAATATCGGCATATTCCAAGGACTATTTGAAGCTTCTAAATGCCCTTTATCAAGTTGTTCCTGAACCAATTGTTCTATAGCCTGTATCTTTTCTTGAGCTAGGGGCCACTGATTAATCCACACAGGCTCTTCATTTTTCCATATAATTTTATCTGTATAGTATTCCTCAGTGGCCCCTATGAAAAATGCTCTAGGCTAAAATCATCAGAAGTTATCAAATGCACATCCATACCATGCATTATATCTCTTCCCCATAAGGAGAAGGGTAATGAAGCAACAATATATGGCTGAATTTTTCCACTCTTGTTATTACATGTCCAATTTAAATATTGAGAGCTTTGAAGTACATCAGAGGTAGATCCCAAGCCTACCAACGCTGACCAAGCCCTCTGTGTAGGCCAATTAGAAGGCCAATCTTTGGCAGCAATACATGTTTTATCTGCACCAGTATTCAATATTCCTTGTATAGGCTTACCATTTAAATATATAGTTTTAATAGGTCTTCGTCCATTTATTTCCTGTACCCAATTAATTGCTTCTGTGGATCCAAACCCTTGACTTCCTCTTTCTTGTTTTAATACCTGATTGGGAGTCTTGATATAAGGTATTAACAATAACTGAGCTACGCGTTGATTCTTATGAATCTGAATTGTTTCCTTTAATGGTCTAATCATTATCTTAATTTCTCCCTGATAATCTGCATCAATCACTCCAGGAAGAACTTCCAAGTATTTTTTGTAGTTTGAACTTCTACCTATTATGAAACCAAAAGTCCCTTTTGGTAATGGTCTATGTACCATGGTATCCACCAGTTGGACTCCATCAACCATGAATAAAATATAATCTTTTATAGCTGACATATCCAATCCTTCACTACCTAGTGTTGCCCTTGGTAGGTTAAAAACAGTTTGACCCATTTGTGGGCAAAACTCCACTGCTTAAGGATTAAGCTTTTCTATTTTTAAGTTCCCTCCTATATTTATGGGGCTGAGGGCTTGCCCCTCCTGCTGTTTTTTGTCTCCTCTTTGTCGTCTGAAAGAGGGGTTCCATCCATATGATATTCAGATTTACATTTATTTCTCCAGTGTCTGCCCTTTTTATATCTGGGGCAGAGTCCTGGAGTTGATTTCTTTCTCTCATTTGTATTGAAATGTGACTGTTTGTCCTTAGTTGGACAATTTTTACTCATGCGTCCTTCTTGACCACAAGAGAAGCATTTGGCCTTGCCTTCTGCTTGATTCCCCATTAATTTAGACACAAAGGCGCTGTAGTGCTGACCATTCGTAGCTGCAGCATAGTCTACTCCTTGTACCACTGCTGGTGAGGCATCCAAGCAAGCTTTTATGTAGTCCTGCAACTTCCCAGTTTTTCTTACTGGCCGAATCAATTTTTGACACAACGCATTAGCATTTTTCCAAGCCAATTGTTTTAACAACAGTTCTGATCACTCTGAGGGAGGAAGCATCCTTCCTATGGCCTACTCCAACCTAGCCACAAAATCCTCATATGCTTCTTCCTGTTTCTGTTTTATATTTGATAACACTGTGGATTTGCCCTCAGGAGGGGGCAACTTGTTTCCAAGCGCCTATAGCTATTTTGGCTATTTCTGCCAATACTTCCTTGGGTAAGTTAGCTTGAGACTGGGGAGTAGCATATTCCCCTCGTCCTAATAGCATAGACATTGTAAGTTTAGTGCCTCTCTTAAAAAAAAAGATTTTTGAACAGCTTCTCTAGCAGTATCTTCATATTCAGTTCTCCATAGTATGTGTTGACCAGGGCTCAGCACTGATTTTGCAGTTTACTGCCAATCATAAGGTGTCAACCACATACTCCCTACCATATCTACTATTTGCAAAATATAGAGTGAAAAAAGGCCCAAAGTTTTGCAAGCAGTTTGAAGTTCTTTTAGTGTTTTTAAAGGTAAAGGCTCCCATTGAGGGGGCCCATGATCAAAAAATTGTCAAAGGGAAACAAAGACTAGTATCTCCTACTCTTCTTGCCTTCTTTACTGCACCCATAAAGCCCATATTGGCTGGTAACTTATTAGAAGGCCTTCCTCTTCCAGGAGCTGTCCTTTTCCAAGGTGGAGGTGCAGTGGCAAGTGCCAATAAATCTATTGGGGGATCCTCGTCATGAAAATGATCCATATCCTCATCTCCCTCATGATATCTAGCAGCTTCTTCTTCTAAAACTCATTCGTCATCATCTTCTAGCCAATTATCCCCAGGCTCAGGTTTTAACAAATTAGCTGGGGGATGTTTGCTGATATTCTTTGGACATGTGAAATCATATCCCTTTCTTTTCACTATTGTCAAAGGGACTTCCTCATCCTTGACAGAGGGTGCCTCCTCTGTGAAAAGCTCCAATTCTGATTTCTCTGTTAGCATATCTCTAATCTGTATCCAAAGTGAGAACGCTTGGGTAGGAACTTCTCCAGGACCCTGTTGCTCATAATATGTACGCATTTTTTTCCTAACTTTTTCCAATTTTCCAAGGATAAGCTTTCTTCCTCAGGGAACCAGGGGCTGATTTTTAACACAAAATCATATAAATCAGATAAATTTCTTTTGGGGACTTTAAGTCCTTGACCCATTAACATGTGATGCAGGACTGACACAAAAAGCTCCTTACCTTTTGCTTGTGAATGCCCCATGATTCCCTTTTTATTATCTTCTCACCTTCTTATGAACCAGTGATCCTTTACTGGCGAGTCTGCAGAACTCCTGGTTAGGTCCTATCCCTCTCTGAATTTAAAATGAGGAGAAGAGGAGAGACAGCTTACCTCTCTTCGTGTCCCTGTTTGGGTGCCACCTGCAACAGACCAACTGAATCAGGAGCGATCAGTCCCACGGGAACAGGGAGAAGAGAAAGTGGACAAAGGATTCGGTGAAGGGAATGACACACAGACAAAAACAGGCTTGATCTGAGTGCAACTTTACTTTCAAAGTCTCAGTGATTTTATACACTAGTTTTATGCGGAAGCTATGTGGTTATTTGATTATATTACAAGTTTACTAAGAATAGAGCAGTTAACATTTTAATAGGAAGACTGAAAGAACATTGGTTTCTAGATCATTAGTTTTCAGGAAGTTATGTATTTTTAAGTTTGTCAAGTGATACACAGTGGTTGCCATCTGACCAAGTTTTCTGAAGAGTTTAATAATTTGGCTTGCTTACTTATCTAGTTGGTGACCCTCTTATGTCTGTTCATAAGTACTTGCATAATTTCAGGCAAATCAATGACTAAAGGAGGAAATGATGTGGAATCATTATCTAGGTCAGTATCCAGACCATGTATCTTGCTAAGAACAAGGTAACGCATTGATCCATATCCCCAAACAGTCATAGCACAGAGAACAGTAACAATTAACAAGGTACAGCCTTTTCCAAGAAAAAGGCTGAGGACACAACCTGCTCCGGGAGGCAAACTTCCTTGAAGCTTCTGCCTCACTCTGGTGGTCATGTCACTCAGATTCAACCGAAGCTGCCATGGCACTCATGCACTGCTGTTGGGAATGTAAACTCATACAGCCACTATGGAAAGCAGTGTGGAGAAGCCTTAAGAGATTTTGAATGAACTTGCCACCTGACCCAGCCATACCACTCCAGGGTTTGTACCCACAATCCTCATCTTACTGCAGAGATACATGCACGGCCATGTTTATTGCAGCATTCTTCACAATAGCAAGGAGCTGGACCCAACCCAAATGCCTCTCAACTGATGAGTGGATAGAGAAAATGTGGTACATCTCCAGAATGATGTTCTATACAATTGTAAAGAAAGATGACATCATGAACTATTCAGGTAAATGGATGGAGCTAGAAGATATGCAGAGTGAAGGAACACAGTCCCAGAAAAACAAAGGATGAATTGTATCCCTCATTTGTGGATGCTAGCTAGCACCAATTACCTAATTGTATGTCAGACTGAGCAACATTAATGTGATCTGAAAAGAGCTGTGGTCTTATATTGTAGAATCCCTGAAAAAGACAATAAAAAAATAATAAAATAAAATAGCTACTCCTGCTTTTTCTTTTTTGGTATCATTTGCTTGAAATATTTTTTCCATCCTTTCACTTTAAGTTGGTCCCTATCATTGAGGGTGAGATGGATTTCTTATAGATAGCATATCATGGACTCTGTTTCTTTTCATCTTTCTTTCTTTATTTTTTTTTCTTTTCAAGACAGGGTCTCCCTGTAGTCCCAGCTGTCCTGGAACTCACTCTGTAGACCAGTCTGGCCTTGAATTCACAAAGATCTGCCTGCCTCTGCCTCCCAAGTCTAGGATTAAAGGCATGCACCACCACGCCTGGCTTGGATTCTGTTTTCTAATCCATTCTCCCAGTCTATGCCTTTTGTTTGGGGAGTTTAGTACATTGATATTTAAGGTTACAATTGAGAAGTGTGTGTTGCTTTCTTTCACCTTATTATCCATTTGGGTTTTTGATCTAGGTTTTTTTTTTTTTAGATTCAAATTGCCATCTAGTTTATTCTTGTATTATAGGATAATTAATTTCCAAATAATACAGCCATTCTTTTCTGTTAAGGAGATATTTCAGCATCAACTATTAAATATGAGAAAAATAAATGTATTAATGCACAATTCAAATTTATTAAATGTTAACATTTTGCTATACTTTTATTTATGTGTTTTTTACTTTTGGTCTTTTTGAGACAGGGTCTCCCTGGAGCTCCGGCTGTCCTGGAACTCTCTCTGTAGAACAGGCTGGCCTCATACTCACAGAGATCCACATGTCTCTACCTCCCAAGTGCTAGGATTAAAAGCATGCACCACCACACCCAGCTATACTATTTTTTACATATATTTTTTATCAAATCTAGATCCATGTCCCCCCCATTCCCCCACCCTACCAGAGCTCATGCATTCTGCCAAACATGCTTTTCATTTCTTTCTCAATCTTTCTCAATATTTTCCATGAGGAAGTTGACTGTTTTGTGCAGAAGTTCACTGTATCAGTCAGTTCTTCGATGAAGTCCTTTCTGTTGTTGTTGTTGTTGTTGTTGTTGTTGTTGTTTCCAATATGCATCACTCCCAACTGTTTTGGACAAAAGCTCAAGGGGGCATGCACAAGAAATACTTACAACTAGGTAATTGGCACTAGCATCCACAGATGAGGTATACCGTTCGTCATTTGTTTTTCTAGGACTGTGTAACTTCACTCAGCATGATGTCCTTTACCTCCAGCCATTTTCCTGCAAAGCTCATGACATCGTCTTTCTTTACTGCTGCATAGAACTCTATTGTGTAGATGTACCACATTTTCTCTATTCACTCATCAGTTGAGGGGCATTTGGGTTGGTTCCATCTCCTTGCTATTGAGAAGAGAGCTGAAATAAACATGGCTGTGCATGTATCTCTGCAGTGGGGTGTGTCTTGAGGGTACATGCCCAGGAGTGGTATGGCTGGGTCTGGTGGCAAGTTCATTCCAAGATTTCCAAGGGTTCTCCACCCTGCTTTCCATAGTGACTGTACGAATTTACATTCCCACCAGCAGTGGATGAGTTTTCCCCTTTCCCCACAACCTCTCTAGTACTTGGTATCATTTGTTTTCTTGATCCTAGCCAGTCTTATTGGAGTAAGATGATATCTTAAAGTGGTTTTGATTTGCATTTCCTTAATGATAAATGATGTTGAGCACTTCTTAAGGTGTTTCTCTGCCATCTCTTATTCCTCACTTGTGAAGTCTCTGTTCAGCTCTTTGCTCCATCTGTTGAGTGTGTAATTTTTTTCTTTCTTCTTTGATTTTTGAGTAGTTTATATATTCTGGAAATCAATGCTTTGTCATTGTATTCTCCTTATGTATGGAGTGTTGGCTTGTCTAGGTTTCAGGCTTTCAATTTTGATTATATATTGGAAGATATAGTTCACTCTTCCTTTTCTCTTCTGTAAGAACTGGGTGGGTAACAATCCAGATGACACCTTCTGTGCACTGTATTCCCTATGCTGGCCGCCACTCTCTCTGGAGTTTCAGTTGGCTGGGGGTGGAATGGCGTGGTTGTTGGTTGGTTGAGTTGCTTGCTTAGCCTGTGTGCTGGTATACTTCACCCCCACTCAGGCACCAGATGCCTGCAGCTTCTAAGTTTAAACCTCAACTCCCAGCTCCCAGATTCCTCTGTGCCAAAATGCTGGTCTGCCCCTGCTTGGGCACCAGATGCCCGCAGCCTCTACATAATTTTTTTAATCCATCTTATTTGCCTTCATAAATGCGTCTTACTTGGCACCCTCCCACTCTTCTGATCTACTAGGTCTGTGATTGTTTTGTTCTTGACTTGCCAAAGTTTTCAGTAGTACCATTAAGTCTTTTAAATGTGCTTTTTCTGATTTTTTCATATAGGCACTAAGAGCTATAAACTTCTTTCTTAGAATTTCTTTTATGGCATCCCAGAGGTTTTCTTGTGTTGTATTCTCATTTTCACTTAGTTCCTGGAATATTTCTATTTCTTCCTTACTTTCCTCTTTAACCTATTCATCGTTCTGTGTGTGTTGTTTAATCTTCATGAGTCTATGTCATTATTAGATTTTATTTATTTATTTATTTATTTATTTTTATTTATTTCTCTTACCATGAGCTTTATTTGTCTGTGGTCTGATAGAATGCATGGAATTATTTCAAGTTTATTTATGGTATTTTCTGAGATTTGTTTTGTGTTTCAATATTTAGTCAATTTTTTAAAAACTTGCAGTGACTGTGGGGTAGAAAGTGCATTATTTTGTGCCTTGGTGGAATATTCTGTTAGGTCCATTACATTTGACATGTCACTCAATTCAGATGTTTTTGTATTTTGTCTTTGTCAAGTTGACCTGTCTATTGAAGATAACGGAGTACTGAAGTCACCTATTATTACTCAGTTCTGGTTAATCTGTGTTTTACAGTCCTGGAGAATTCTTTTTATATAATTGGTTGTTCCAAAGTTTGATGCATATATGTCCATGTTTCTGATATCTTCTTGATAGTTTCTTCCTTTGATTAGAATGAAGTGACCCTCTTAATCTCTTCTGATTTGTTTTATTTTGAAGACCAATTTTTCAGATATTAGAACTGCAACATCTAGTTGTTTATTAGGATCATTTTCTTAGAATATTTTTTCCATTCTTTCACCCTCAGATAGTGTCTATCCTTGAAGTTAAGATGAGTTCTTTGAAGCCACGAAAAAGATGGGCTTTCTTCCTTTCCTTATTATTATTTTTATTTTTTTAAGGTGGATTTAATTCAATTATGATGCCAGGCTTGCACTCAACTCAGGAGGAGTGTTGCCACAAGGTGTGGGTTTCAGGACAATTTATAAGTACAACAGCCAATCAGAGTTTAACACCACAGTTAAAGTTACCAATCAAGAGGAAATGCCCAAAGCACCAAGCCAATTACAGAATCAAGAGACAGTAGTTGATGTTAACCAATCAAGGAGAAATGTGCAAATCAAGCAAACCAATCATTTCTAGAATGAGTAAGGATAAATGGCTTGATGGTATCTGAGAACAGAATCCCTGAGATTTTATAATCCTCTATCTCAATAATCCTCTATCTCATTTCCCCCTCTCATGTGAGTTCTTCAAATCCTTGAAGAAAGTTCATAAGACTCAGCCACAGTTGGGTTTCCAAGATGAAATTAGCTCCACTGCGGTGGGGATTGTACTGGGTCCTTAGCACCATGAGTTTAATAGAATTTACCCACTGGATAATAAATCTGACAAGTGAGTTAAGGAGTCATGGACCAGAAGTCAGAGCGACCAGAAGGATAAGTTTACTGGAAGACTGAGGAAGTCTTCAGCTCTCAGCTGAGAAAGAACCTGGTTCTCTGGGGGGGGGTCTTTATCCTAAACTGCCTTGCTAATTTTTGGCTCCTACATTTAGCTTCTGAGGAGGTTACCTTGATTGTCATGAAGGAATTGGAGTGCCAGCCACTCTAACATATTCCATGCTGAAAATGGGCATAAGGGTTGGCAACTGGGGTACTCCTTGCTCACTTGGTCTAGCTAAAAGAAAAGCAAAAGTATAGATATAGAAGAACAAAGTCATTGATTGGTGATTGTGATGGAAAATTGAAGCCAAGAATAGTTAGGTGCATTTTCTAGACAGTGAACCAGGAGATTAACAGGCTGAATTAAATGGGCAACTTAAAACTCATTTAGAATTTCTCAATGAGTGGTTCCAAAGCATCCATTATTGGGCTTCTTCTTTTGTTCATTTTGCCATGGTGTCTGAACTCAGGGTCTGCTCAGGTAGTTACTAAATAGAAAGAGGAAATTTTATTATTTGTCAACAACTGATCTCATATGATTTTAAGTCTAATGTTTGGAAGCACAACCTCTCAGACTTTAAAGGATATATAATGATTACTTATATTTTGGTTATACTTTCCTTTTGGTTGTTTAACTCCATACAGTTAGCACAAATTAATCAAGCTTTGTTTTCTCAAGTTCAGTTGAGGATCTGGTCCTCAGTGACCATTCGGATTTTTGGGGGGGGGTGCTCTGGCTTCTTTTGGCTTTTCATTTACCAATTCCATCTGTGGGAGGAAAATCCAGGTCTTCCGGGATCAGGCTTCCCTTTTTGAAGCAAGAAGAGATTTTTCTCTTTATAAATTGGACACAGGCTAGAGTCCCGTTAGTGGATCTCCAAGACCTCCCTGTACAGGAGGACTGGTGACTCACAATTGCAGGACATTTAAAGAGATGCTCACGCATAGTTCCTTGGGACTTAGTTGACCTCAGAGATCAAGGAACAACGTTGATCTATAAGTCCCTTGTTCAAATTGGTATGAGCATTAATTATGGTTGTTAACCATCCAGAAAGGCCAAGTTACACCAGCCTGATAGTTTTAATTACTGTATAATATTTTAGATAAGGCTTGGCCACAACCCAGACAGTCTTCTATAACACTGACTGGAAGAGGGACTTAACACTGTAGGTTAAGCAGTCATAGCCCATGGGAGAGAATTATTAAACAATTTCAGGCCTATCTTAGATGTAAACTATTTACTACAATTTATTATAAACAAGAACAGTCCCTTTCTTTCCCAGACCCTCTGTCTCTTTGATTTATAGTTCTCCTAGAAAGCCACAAGTTTTATCATGTGCCAGAAAGTGAGAAATAAACTGAAAAGGATTACCAAGCCCAACCAAACTGTGTTCTTCTGCACCAGCATGCAGCTAGTTCAGGAAGGTAGAATACAGCTTTTTGAGCCCAATTATCTTGTTAGGTCCAAGGAAATATCAAAACTAACACTTGTGTGATACATAAAGTACATCTTTCATTAGCCGTAGGTAACCCATTATTTGTCTGTGTCCATTTAATCCAAATCTGTAACAGGGAGTCCAGTGAAAGCCAGAAGTGGACTGAAAATTAACAACTCGGTATATTTACAATCCTATTCAGGCCATTAGTAAACTAGTTTAAGTGTTTGTACCAATTTAATTTAATACAGGTATCTTATTCTTTTACAATACCTTCAGGTGGCATGTGATGGGTATATAAAGCATGAGCAAAAACTGAACATTCTTCAGTAATCTTTGACTAGATGTACATTTTGCTTCTTAAATTATTTGATTGAACCTTAGAAAATTAAATTATTTATATAGTCTCACCTTTTCCCTTCCATAATAAAACCCCTTAGACTTTTATCACTTGCATAGACTTTCTCATTATCTTTGTATAAATCCTTACTATTACCTTCTCATTTCCTTTCTTAATACCATGAGACATAACAACATTCATAAACAGGGTGCCCCTTAGTTGTGCAGATTTACTAAGTAATTAATATTTATTTTCCATGTAATGCTATGGGACAGTTATCTCAAATACACCAGTATAAACTGTGAGATGTCCTTGCAAGCTTGGAAGCAGGCTTTGAATGACCAGTTGTCTTTGAATGTTAGAGGTATTTTACGTATCCCTAACAAATGTCCCCACATGTATAACGCATAGAAATAAATTGCACCCTAGAACAGAAGTAATCATTCCTTAAAATGAACTAATATTCCTTAAGGACTAAGGATCAGAGCATAAATTAACAGTTTTAGTTTACAGGACAGAAAACTTACTTATAAATCAACTTGGTATCAAGCAAATCATTAGCATTAGACATGTGCCTATACATTTAAACTGTCCCATAAAATAAATACTATGGTTAGACACAATGTCAGGAGAAACTAGATTCAAACCCACAACATTAGAACATTTTCAGAAATGTAGTAAATATCCCTAACTGGTCTTCCATCTTAATAAGAGATGGAAAATTCAATGGGCCAGATAAACTCCATTTTGTTCAGAAATCATTATTTCTGAACTTAACCTAAACTTCTGCTGTGCTGGGATTGAAGGCATACTAGTATTAAAGGCATGATCCACCACAACTGGCTGGGGAACTGCAAGGAGTGGCCACAGCCACAAGATCCAGGCTTAAGGTGTGTTGAGATTAGCTAATTTTGCTCTTTGCAAAATGCTTGACATGCCAAAGAAACACATATACTCTGGAAAATACTTGTTTAAGACTGGTTAATAGTTGTTTCTGATCCATAACACTAAAGCAATAAAGATCAATCCATTATTAAAGACCATTTAGAGATTGACAATATCAAAAGCATGAAGTAAAGTTAAATAATTTTCAGGCAATTAACATTCATAATTGTCTGCAGTTAACTCTTTCTCACATTAGGATATAGGACCCTAGAAAGTTACAGAGATTAAAACACAAGCACACAGAACAAGGCTAGCCAGACCAGCAGGACACCCGGTCAGGCCCAGGGAAGTATCTTGCTTCCCATGAGGAGGAAGGGAGGTAGACAATACTGCAGAAAACCACCACCCAATGACAGCCCCAGGTTGTTCTCTCCCAGCCCCTGGAGTCAAGAGACAGGACTGGCCCAGGCCATCTAGAAGATCAGTTCCTATAATGCACCCTGGAAGCCATACAGCACCCTGACTGACCCAGGTGCTAGACCCCAAATGAGTCTCTAACAGACACTGCTCTGACACCACTTGGGCACTTCAATGAGCTCAGGAGTTTTCCAAGCTCCAAAGACCTCCTCGCAAGCCAGACCAAGATTACTGACTAACTGCTGATGAAAATTTTCCAAGCTAGCAACCGGCAGTTTATTTCTGGTCCTTTGTGACAGAGTTTCCTTGTAGTAGCTGGGTGGAAACTCGCCAAGCAGACCAGATAGGCTGATTTTGGGCTCACAGAGAACTGCTTGCTTCTGCCTCCCAATGACTGGGTTTAAAGGCATGAGCCACCAGGCCCAGCCCAAGAGGCAGGGAAAATGCCCCGTCCAGAAGAAAGCCCAGTTCCAGAAGTCACAGAATTCATTCCCAGCACTAAAGGCTAGTTAATGTTAAATAAGGGCTACGTGTTCTCAGGCCCACAGAGGTCTCAAGGCCACACACATCATACTGAACATTCGGAGCAAAATACTTCCAAAGCAAGCAAGTTACCTCACACAATCATCTTGAAAGCAAACACAAACCAAAAGTCATCTAGATAATGTGATCCTTAAGCAACCAACATAGATGCTGATTCCTATGATCAATTATCCACCAATAGTTGTGAAGCATTTGATAGACTCAGAGATAATAAATTTTAAGATGTCTACAATGTCCAAATTTTAAGCCTCTAAATGCATTTTTATTTTTATTTTGTCTTTTTGATACAGGGTCTCCCTTTAGTCCCAGCTGGCCTGGAACTCAATATGTAGACCAGATGGGCCTTGAACAAACAGAGATACGCCTGTCTCTGCCTCCCAAGTGCTAGGATTAAAGGTGTGCACCACCACTCCTGGCTGTAAATGCATTTTAATATCCACATTTATAGTTTGCACATGTGCATTAATATGGCATGCTAAAACAAAATGAATTATTCTGTGCACATAAAGGATGGAAAGAAACTTGAAGTGGCGGCTTTGTTTGGCAGAACCAACATAAGACAATTACAATAACTGAATAACAAACACACAAGAAAACTTAGACACATGACAAACAGAGCTACATGGATCTTATACATATGGAAGAACAGTCACCATAAATACAAGACATAGTTACCACCTTTAAATCTAGAAAAACACGGATCCCTTTCTTCTCCTGTATACTGGAGTAGGAGGTACAGAGGCTCATGTGGCATTGGGTGGGGTCCGGACCCTAGGAGAGCCTCTACGTTTTCTGGTCAAGCAAGGGTCACGTTTGAGGACACCTGAGCCAAAAGGGAGGCCCAACCAAGGGGATGCCAACATTCCAGATCCTATAAAGTTTTGAGGCTATTGGGCTTCACTTTTGCTTTTGCTTTAGACTCTGGAAAAGGAAAGAGCATAAGATCCCAATGGAGTGATGTTAGTTAGGAATGCTCCCTGCTCCATATTTCCAGCAGTAAGAGCCCTTAAGGAAATATAGTCTAGAAAATGAAGGAGATAGGAATAAACAAATGAAACATGAAAAATCTGGACAGGGAAGACCATACATATTCAGACACCAGATACATGTATGGATTGGACCTCACTCACCCACACACCCATGCAGCAGTTAAGAAAACCAAAACTAAAACCAAAACCAAAACCAAAACAAAACAAAACAAAACAAAAAATCAGGCTGAGAATGATGTCTCTTTTCGGTGCCCCAAAGGGTTCAGGCAGCATCCGGAATGGGGCTTTAACCAGTTTAGACCTCTATTGCAGAAGTAGGCCCATCCAGATGAGTGTGCAGTCAGAGTGACTTGAGATGGGGTACTTCTCCCATAGTACTCCCTCTAGTCACCCACTTACCCCTAATGAGGGTCTCAGCTGAGTACCCCCCTCAGGGTCACCTCTATATCTCAGTGGCACCTCCAAAAGTTGTAAAGTTACAGTGGAGATACCATGCACCTAACCACATGGAGTTTTAAAGGAAGCTTTAATTTAATTACAACACTACTCTGACATTTAACTCAGGAGGAGTTTCTTTCTTGATCCATTCTGCTAGCCTGTGTCTATTTTTATGGTTTTTATTATCTTTTTTTTATTGAACATTTTTTTTTTTTGGTCTTTTCGAGACAAGGTCTCCATGTAGCCTCAGATGGCCTGGAACTCACTCTGTGGATCAGGCTGGCCTTGAATTCACAAAGATCTGCCTGCCTCTCTCTCTCAAGTGCTAGGGTCAAAGGCATGTGCCGCCACTCCCAGCATTAAACTTTTGAACATTTCATACAACATTTATTAATGACGTTTAGGCCCATTCCCCCTTCAATGCGCACCACCCTCCAGAGATTGTGCATTCTACCATACATATGTTGCATCTTTTTCTCAGTCTTTTTTAAAAAAAATATCAATGTAGAAATTTACCATTTCGGTCAGTTTTTTGAACAAGTCTTTTTATTTTGTAGTTGTTTTTCTCTTTAATTTTATATTATCCCAAAGTGTGAATGTACACACTCCACATATATAACCAAATTACAACTCTTAAGACCAGGTCAGAAAGAGTTAATTAGAAAGAAAGAGTTGAGTTAGTTAAAGCAAGCCTGGTTCCCATGACTACCCTAACCACAAGAAATCAGTCAGGCCCTGACTTCCTATTTCCCACAGCTACCTAAGGTCAGGATGAATTTTCCAAGTGCAGGAGGAGTGCTTCCCACCCCATAAGAAGCCCATTCCTCTCCAAGAGTCTTCACACTGCTAAACACAGCCAATCACCTTAAAGGTCAGGACTGTTTGCATTTTGTTTCTATAGCCTCTCAATTGTGTTTCACTAACAATCACTAATGCTCCTCCTGGTTTGTGGTTTTTGTGGTTTTTGTCCTTAAAAGCTCTCTTTAACAGACAGCTGAGTTTTATCTCATCCCTGCGTGGAATGGGTCATCCCTGGTCCACCAGGTTTTGTCAATTGGCTCCTTGGTGATCCAGCAAATTAAATAAAAATTAAATAAGTTTTGTTTCAAATATGGAACCCTGGGCTTGAGAGTTTTTCAGTGCAATTTTCAGACCCAGCACAGTGTCTGAAAATAAACTATAAGTTAAGTCCAAAACATGTTTAGGGATAAAGTTTTAATAGTAGAGTTGCATACAAGTGAAAGGTAATATCACTTTACATTTCTAAATTACATAACAAGTTGATGTATGTTTTAATGTGCTTTTTTTTGTGGTGGTAACCAGGAAATGTAGGACACTATGGAAAAACCAAACCTCTGAATCATAGGGATAGAGGAAGGAGAAGAATCCCAAGACAACACTATTAACCAGATCTTCAACAAGATAATAGAAGAAAATTTCCCCAAACTGAAAAAAATAGAAATACCCATACAAATACAAAAAGCACATAGAACACCAAACAGACAAGACCAGAAAAGAAATTCCGCATGCCATATAATTGTTAAAACAATAGATGCTCAAAACAAAGACAAAATACTGAAAGCCATAAGAGAAAAACAAGAAGTTACATATAAGGGGAAACCCATCCGAATCACACCTGAAATCTCAGTGCAAACTACAAAAGCTAGAAGAATGTAGACCAAAGTATTCCTAGTACTAAAGAAATATAGATGCCAGCCCAGACTACTATACCCAGCAAAAATGTCAATCATAGTTGAAGGAGAAAGAAGAATCTTCCATGACATGAACGTGATGAAAGAATATATGTCTAAGAAATCAACACTTCAGAAAATCCTCAAAGCAATCCAAAGAACAGAGGAAAGAAGCAGCTATCCAGCAGCAATTAAAGAGAGAAAGCAGCAAAATCATAACAGAGTAAATATAAACCTAGACCAAGAATGCAAGCAAAAAAGAAAGTCAAAAGAAGCAACACACATCTCTTAATGATAACCTTAATTACTAATGGTCTAAACTCCCCAATCAAAAGGCATAGAGTGGGAGAATGGATTAGGAAACTGAACCCTTCTATATGTTGTCTACAAGAAACCCATCTCACCCTCAAGGACAGACACCACCTTAGAGTGAAAGGATAGAAAAATATTCCAAGCAAATGGTACCAAGAAACAAGCTGCAGTGGCTATTCTAATAGCACACAGAATAGATCTCAAAGCAAAATTAATCAGAAGAGACAAAGAGGGCCATTACATCCTTGTCAAAGGAACAATGAACCATGAAGACTTCACAATCCTAAATGTATATGCACCAAACTCTAGTACACCTAACGTTATAAACACAATGCTGCAGGACCTCAAGACACAGATTATTCCTAACACACTAAGAGTGGGAGACTTCAACAGCCCACTGAGCCCCTTGGATAGATCAACAGGACAAAAATACCAGAGAGACATCAGAATTGAACAATACAATACACCAAATGCACCTCACAGACATCTACAGAGTATTCCACACAAATACTACAGAATATACTTTCTACTCAGCGCCTCACGGAACATTCTCCAAAATTGACCACATACTGGGTCATAAAGGAACCTCAATAAATACAAAAGAATGGGAATTATTCCATGCATTCTATCAGACCACAGTGCAATAAAGCTCAATACGAACTCCAGAATAAGTCCAACTAGTGAACCCCAGAATAAGTCCAACTAGCTACAATAACACATGGAGACTAAACAACACAATCCTGAACTAGGAATGGGTCAGGGGAAAAAAATAAAGAGTGAAATAAAACTATTCATGAAACTGAATGAAAAAGACAATACAACATGACAAAACCTGTGGAATCATTTAAAGGCAGTCTTGAGAGGGGAATTTATAGCCCTAATTGCCCACATTAAAAAAAAACAGAAAGGGAACAAATAAACGACCTAACAGTGCAGCTAAAAACAGTTGAGAGACAAAAACAAATGAACCTTAAACCCAACAGACAGGAAGAAATAACAAAAATCAGAGCAGAAATCAATGAAATTGAAACAAAGAAAACAATACATAAAAGTAAAGAATCCAAAAGCTGGTTCTTTGAGAAAATAAGCAAAATAGACAGACCTCTAGCCCAGTTAACCAAAAAAGAGAGAGAGCTACTACAAATCCATAGTATTCATGATGAAAGGGGAAGCATCACAACGGACAAAGAAAGGATCCAGACAATCATACAGGAATACTTCAAAAACCTATACTCTAAATTTTAAAACCTAACAGGAAAGGATGAATATCTAAAATCCTGGGAACAAACAAAGCTTAACCAGGAAGGGATTGACAGTTTAAACAGACACATTATACTTGAGGAAATTGAAGATTAATTAAAAACCTCCCAACTAAAAAAAGCCATGGTCCAGATGGTTTCAAAGCAGAATTCCATAAAACATTTAAAGAAGTCCTACAACCATTGCTACTGAAACTTTTTAGAAGGATAGAAACAGAGGGAATTCTCCCAAACTCATTCTATGAAACGAGCATCACTCTAATACCAAAGCAAGGCAAAGATGCAAGCAGAGAAAGCTATAGACTCATCTCACTAATGAATATTAATGCAAAAATTTCCAACAAAATACTTGCAAATAGCATACAGGCCCACATCAAAAAGATGACCCATCATGATCAAGTTGGATTCCTACCAGAGATTCAGGTATTGCTCAACATAAGTAAATATTAAATATCATAAAACAGATAAATGGACTGAAAGACAAAACCCACATGATCATCTAATTTGATGCAGAAAAAGCCTTTGACAATACCCAGAATCCCTTCGTGTTTAAAGTCCTAGAGGGAATAGGACTGAAAGGAACATTCCTCAACATGATCAAAGCCATATATAGCAAATCCACTGCCAACATCATCCTAAATGGAGAAAAATTGGAACCATTTCCATTAAAGGCGGGAACCTGGCAAGGCTGACCTCTGTCACCACTCAACATAGTGCTTGAAACACTTGCTAGGGCAATAAGATAAGAGAAGGAAATTAAAGGAGTATTAATCGGAAAAGAAGAAGTTAAGCAATCCCTTTTTGCAGATGATATGATTGTTTACCTATGGGATGCTAAAAACTCTGCTAGAAAACTTCTAGAAACGATTAACAGTTTCAGTAAAGTGTCCGGATACAAAATTAACCTAGAAAAATCAGTTGCCCTTCTTTACACCAACAATAAACAAGTGGAGAAGGAATATAAGTAGAACTTCCCACTCACAATAGCCTCAAAAATAATAAGATACCTGGGAACAAGCCTAATGAAAGATACCAAAGTCCTCTACAACAAGAATTTTAAACCCTTGAAAAAGGACATTGAAAAAGACATCAAAAGATAGAAAAACCTCACATGCTCATGGATTGGGAAAATTAATATAGCAAAAATGTCCATTTTATCCAAACTGATATACAGACTCAACACTCTCCCAGTCAAAATCCCTATAAGCTTCTTCACAGGCTTGGGAAAAACAGCTAAATTCATATGGAAAAACAAAAGACCCTGAAGAGCTAAAGCAATGCTGAGTAAAAAAATACAATACAGGTGGATTCCCCTACCAGACTTCAAACTATATTACAGGACCATAGTCGAAAAGACAGCCTGGTACTTGCAGAAAAACAAACCAGTTGACCACTGGAATAAAATTGAAAATACAAACTTGAGCACATACAATTTCAGTCAGCTCATATTTGACAAAGGGGCAAAAAACCCTCAATGGAGGAAGGCTAGCATTTTCAGCCAAAGGTGCTAGCAAAATTGGATCATCATCTGTATAAGAACAAAATTAAACCCCTACCTCTCACCCTGTACAGAAATCAACTCCAAATGGGTCAAAGATCTCAATATGAAGCCTGAAACCCTGAAGGTTATAAAAGAAAAAGTTGCCAACAACCTACAAGACATATGTGTAGGAAAAGACTTTCTAAATCAGACAGTAACCACACAGGAAGTATGGTCAACAGTTGACAAATGGGAACTCATAAAACTCAAAGGCTTCTGTACAGTGAAAGAAACATTCAAGGAGGTGAAGAGAAACCCCGCAGAGTTGGAAGAAATCTTTACTTGTGACACATCTGACAGAGTATTAACGTCAACAACATATAAACTATTCAAAAAACAAAACATAAGTAGACAAATGACCTACTCAAAAGATGGAGTAAAGAGCTGAACAGAGACTTCACCAGTGAGGAATTAAAGATGGCTGAGAAACATCCTAAAAAGTGTTCAACATCATTAATAATTAAGGAAATGCAAATTGAAACCACTCTCAGATATCATCTCACTCCAGTAGGGCTAGCTAAGATCAAGAAATCAAAAGACAACAGATGCTGGAGGGGTTGTGGGGAAAGGGGAACACTTTTCCACTGCTGGTGGGAATGTAACCTTTGTACAACCACTATGGAAAGCAGTGTGGAGAACCCTTAAAAGACTCAGAATGAGCCTACCACTTGACCCAGTCATAACACTCCTGGGTATATACCCCCCAAACTCATCCTATCGCAAAGATACATGAACATCCATGTTTATTGCAGCTCTCTTCACAATAGCAAAGAGCTGGAGCCAACCCAAATGCCCCTCAACAAATGAGTGGATGACAAAAATGTCTTACATCTTCACTATGGAGTACTATTTAGTGGTAAAGAAAGATGGCATTATGAACTTTGCAGGTAAACGATGGAGCTTGAAGCCATTATGCTGAGTGAAGTAACTTAGTCCCAGAAAGACAAATGACAAATTGTTTCCCTCATTTATGCTAAATCCCCCAGACGAAAGGCAAGCTGAATGATATTATGGTTATATTTCTCTTTATCTGAAAGCAACTATGTTGATATAATATGAATCTCTCAATGTTCTCTAGAATCCACCCACCAATGATTTTCAGACTCTGTAATTACTGTTCATGTTTGAAGAGTATGTATCCATATTTTAGAGTAATATAAAATTAATGGAGGAAAATGTACATTCCTAAACATAAAAAAGACTGAGAGAAAGATGTACAACAGTTATGGCAGAATGCATGATCTGGGATGGGGTGGGGTAAGGTAGGGGAAGGGAAAGAGGAATATCCTTGAACTGAATTGAAAAATTATGTATGAAATATACACAAAACATCAATAAAAAAGTAATAAAAATCTTTATATAATCTTCTAACCACAATAAATCCCAAATCTAAAGCTTTTTCCATATATGTTTGCTATAGTTAAAAAGCTACTGATTAAACAAGGCAAATATACGCTCTGTATCCAAAACTTGACATGTATATCCACTAACAATTAACTTCAGAGAAGTGTTATCTCAATAAGTAAAGAAGTACCTGTTTCCCTGTAAAAATATTTTTAAAAATATTTTAATGAAGTTTTGTGTATGTCATACAACATTTATAAGTCCAATTTAGATTCATTCGCCTTTCCATGCCCCCCAACTCCACCAGAGTTCATGCATTGTGCCATACCTGTCTTGTAGCTATTTCTGATTCTTTTTAAAGTTTTTCTATGCAAAGATTTATTATTTTGGGCAGAAGTGTACTGTTTCAGTCAGTTTCTTCCCCGTCCTTTTGTTTTTAAAAACTGTTCCAAAGGTTTTGTTGTGTTGAGTTGTCATTTCATTTAATTTCAGCAATATGTTTCTTTTTCTTTGTATTTTTGAGACAGGGTCTCCCCTCAGTCCCAGCTGGCCTGGAGCTCACTCTGTAGACTAGGCTGGCCTTGAACTCACAGAGATCTGCCCGCCTCTGCCTCCCGAGTGCTGAGATTAAAGGCATGAACCACCATGCCCGGCACTAAAGACATTTCTTAGCCACGATGTGGGTGCTGGGAATCGAACCCAGATCCTCTGCAGGAGCAGTCAGTTCTCTTAACCTATGAGCCATCTCTCCAGCTCCATATGTTTCTTTCTTAATTTCTCCTTTGATCCATATATTTGCAGGAGTGTGTTATTTAATCTCCATGAATTTGTGTGGTAACTAAGGCTTCTTCTGGTGTGGGTATTAAGCTATTTTTTTTCATCATGGTGTAATAAAATATGTAGAATTATTTCAAATTTTCTATTTGTTGAGGTTTTGTGTCCCATTTTGTGGTCAGCTTTGGAGAAAGTTCCATGGGGATCTCGAGCAAAAATTATGAAAAGACAAAAAAAGAGTGGAATAATCAGCAAATGTAGGACACCATAAAATGACCAATCCTCCTCATCATTGGGATAGAGGAAAGAGAAGACTCCCCATGCCATATCATAGTAAAACTGTTGGATGCTCAAAACAAAGAAATCATACTGAGTGCCACAAGAGATAAACAACAAGCTACATATAAAGAGAAACACATCAGAATTACAGCTGACTTTTCAATGCAAATGATTTAAGTCACAAGAACTTGGACCAAAGTATTCCCAGTTCAAAATGAGTATATATGAAAACACAGGTTACTTTAACCAGCAAAAATGTCATTTACACTCAAAGGAGAAACAAGAAATCTTTCACAACACAAAGAAGATGGAAGAACATATGTCCAGAAAACCAACCCTTCAGAAAATACTTGAGGCAATCCAAAGAACAGAGGAAAGGAGCAACTGGTCACAAGTAGCAAGAGAAAGTAATTAATGAATATATAAGGGCAGAATTACAAATCTAGACAAAAATGCAAATAGAATCTACATTGTTGGTAAGCTATATACATCTCTCAATAATAACCTTAAACATTAATGGTCTGAACACCCCAATCAAGAGACATAGACTAGGAGAATGAACTAAGAAATTGAATTCAAGGTTTTGTTGTCTACAAGAAACAAATATCACCTTCAAGGACAGACACCATCTTAAGGCAAAAGGATGGAAAATAATATTCCAAGAAAATGGTACCCAAATTGTGCAGGGTTCCCTATTTTAAGATCAGACCAAAATCGACTTCAAAGTAAAATTAATCAGAAGAGATGAAGAAGGTCACTAGGTTTTACTTTTGATATCTTTTTAACTGAATTTTTTTTGCATTTCATAAAACATTTCATAATCAAATTTAGACCCACTCCCCCTTCTTTGGCCCCAACCCCATCAGAGGTCATGCATTCTGCCATACATGTCTTTCCACTTTTTCTCAGTCTTTTAAAATAAATTTTTGATGCAAAAGTTTACTGTTTTAGGCAGAATTTTACTGTTTCAGTCAATTATTTGACCTAATCTTTTTTGTAGTTGTTGTTCCTTCCAATTTGTGTGACTCCAAAATATGCATATATACATGCTATACATATATCAAAATTATGATGTGTGAAAATAAACTGTAGGTTAATTCCAAATCATGTTTAGGGATTCGCATTTTGACAGAATTGTATGCAGGTAAAGAAGCAATATCTCTTTACATTCCTATATTATAAATAAAGTTGATGACTAACATCAGGTAGTATATTTACTAAATGAGACAGAAAAAATAATTATTTAGTTTGCTTTACAAATAGAGATTTGGTGCTATGATCCACAAATGAGGAACACCATACATCGTTTGTTTATCTGGGACTGTGTTACTTCACCTAGGATAATGGCTTATAGTTCCATCCATTTACCTGCTAATCTCATGAAGTCATCTTTCTTTACCCTTGCATAAAATTCAATTGTGTTGATGTATCACATTTTTTTTATCCACTGGTCAGTTGAGGGATACTTGGGTTGCTTCCAGCTTTTCTCTATTGTGAAAAGAGCTGCAATAAACATAGATGTGCAAATATCTCTGTGATAGGATGAGTCTTGTATGTATACACCCAGGACTGGTATGACTGTATCTGGTGGTATGCATATTTTAGGTTTTTTGAGGGTTCTCCAAACTGCTTTCCATAGTGTTTGTACTAGTTTGCATTCTCAGCAGCAGTGAATGAGTGCTCTCTTTTCCACACAACCTCTGCAGCATTTGGTATCCATTGTTTTCTTGATCAAAACCAGTTTTTTTAATTTATTTTTATTGTTATTAAACCTTTACCATACATAATACATCATTTCTCAATGGAATTGAGAGTCACTTCCCTTCCCATGCCCCCCACCCAACCTGAGTTCCTCCATTCTGCCTTACAGGTCTTGCATATTTTTCTGAGTTTTTTCAGTTTTTTTCCAATTATTTTGTTGTTGTTGTTCTCTCCACTTGTATTGCTTATATATATATATATATATAATTATATATTATATACATTATATATAATTATATATATATAATATATAATTATATATTATATATAATTATATATATAATATATATTATAATAAGATGTATATTCTCTCTTTGTATATTATATATTTTGATAATTATATAATATATATATATATATATATATATATAATACACTGATTTGGAGGATTTTTTTTTTTTTTGTTTTTTTTATTTTGCTAAAACATGTCATGTTTTTCCAGGAAGTGTTTGAAGGCAGTTCCTCCTTGGCAAATCCAAACATCAATCTTGCACTTTTGCCTCACAACTAGGGTATTTTTCCTCTCATATCACCAAATGAAGTCCAGTAAATACTGTCCTGTCTTGATATTCTTGTATTGACCTCCATAACACAGCCTGGGTAGTCCATCAATGGCAGTCTCATACTCTTGACAGAAAGCTGAATCCAAGTAGCGCTAGGTCTGCAAGTGGATGCTAGTAGTCCCTCATTGCATTGAAGTTTGGAGTTCTGGAGAAACATGATTTTCAGTCCATGTAGGAGGGTTAAAAGCTGTCCTCATGTGTTTTAACAATGGTAAAAGCAGTGGCAGCTACAGAGTAGGTGTACTTTGCCAGTAAGAAATTGAAAGACAGGCAAAACAACAGTGTTTTTTTTTTTTTTATTTTTTGTCTCTTACTAAATCTCAAGTTTTATATCTGAAGTACAATTTTTCGGGCTTACAGATTATTTCTGTTTTTACTTTACTTTGGATGCTTAAGGCCACAGAGCCCAGATTAACCAAGATTTTTTGATTTCTTTTTTTGTGAATAGTAATTTTAATTTATTTTTTATGTGTATGAATGTACTGTCTGCATTAGTTTTTGTGCCCCATGTCGGTCAATGCCGCAGAGGTCAGAAGAGGGTGTCAGACTCCCCTGGACTGGAGTCAAAGACGGTTTCTCAGCGCCATGTGGGTGCTGAGATCAAACCGGGTCCTCTGCAAGAGCAGTGCACATCTTATCGCTAGGGCCATCTCTCCAGCCCCGGTTTTTGTTTTCTTAAGTCATTGAGGAATCTTCTAGTCCTCAGGGTCACTCGGGTTTTTTGGGGGTGGGAAGAGAGGGAGCCCTGGCTTCTTTAAGCTTTTCATTTACCAGTTCCATCCACTCGAGGAGAAGGTCAGGTCTTTAGAAAAGGCTTCTTTTTTTTTTTTTTTTTTTTTTTGAAGAATGAGCAGATTTTCCTCTCTATAGACTGGACACTGGCTGAAGTCCCATTAGTGGATCAGATGAGGGATAGCATGCATCTTTTTTTTTTTTTTTCTGGGACAATGTTACTTCACTTAACATAATATCTTCTAGTTCCATCCATTTACCTGCAAATTTCATGTTGTTACCTTCTTTACTGCTGCATAGAACTCCATTGTGTAGATACAACACATTTTCTCTATCTACTTGTCAGCTGAGGGGCACTTGGGCTGGTTCGAGCTCTTCGATTTTCTGAAAAGAGCTGCAATAAACATGGCTGTGCATATATATATCTGGGGTAGGATGAGTCTTGTGGGTATATACCCAGAAGTGGTATGGCTGGGTCAGGTAGTAGGCTCATTTTGAGTCTTTTAAGGGTTCTCCATACTGCTTTCCATAGTAGTTGTATGAGTTTGCATTACCACCAACAGTGGATGAGTGCTCCCCTTTCCCGACAGCCTCTCCAGCATTTGGTATCATTTGTTTTCTTGATCCTAGCTAGCCTTTTCAGAGTGAGATGATATCGTAAAGTGGTTTTAATTTGCATTTCCTTAATTATTAGAAATGTTGAACACGGGGCTGGAGAGATGGCCTAGTGGTTAAGAGCGCCGATGCTCTTTCAGAGGACCCGGGTTCGATCCCCAGAACCCACATGGCGGCTGAGAACCATCTGTAACTCCAGTTCCAGGAGAACTCCAGTTCCAGGGGTATCCGAGACCCTCTTCTGACCTCCGCAGCATTGCACGACACGGGTGCACAGACCTGCATGCAAACAATATATTCATACACATGCAAAAAAAATAAATAATAATAAAAAATTAGAAATCTTGAACACTTTTTAAGATATTTCTCAGTCTTCTCTATTTTCTCACTTGTGAAGTCTCTGTTCAGCTCTTACTCCATCTATTGAGTGAGTCATTTATTTTCTTGTTTGTTTTTTGAGTAGTTTATATATTCTGGAAGCTAAAACTCTGTCAGATATATCTGCAGTGAAGGTTCTCTCTCTGTCTGTGGGTTGTCTCTTCACTTCCGTGATTGTTTCTTTTGCTGTACAGAAGCTTTTTACTTTAATGAGCTTCCACTTGTCAATTGTCCATCTTATTTCCTTTGAAAATGCTGTCTCATTTAGAAAGTCTTCTCCTACACCTATGTCTTATAGGTTGCTTCCAACTATTTCTTCTATTACTTTCAGAGTTTTGGGTTTCACATTGAGGTCTTTGATCCATTTACAGTTGACTGTTATACAGGGTGAGAGGTAGGACTTTAATTTACTCTTCTACAAGTGGTGATCCTGTTTTGTCAACATCATTTGCTGAAGATGTTGTCTTTCCTCCATTGAGTCTTTTTGGACCCCTTGTTAAATATGAGGTGGCTGAAATTGCATGTGCTCAAGTTTGGATCTTCAGTTTTGTTCCATTGGTCTATGGGTCTGTTTTTGTGCCAGTACCAGGCTGATTATATGACTATAGACCTGTAGTATAGTTTGATGTCTGGTATAGAAATCCCCCTTGTATTGCTCTTTTCACTCAGGGTTGCTTTGGCTATTCAGGGTCTTTTGTTGTTCCATATGAATTTAAGTATTTGTTTTCCAAGCCTGTGAAGAAAGTCTTGGGGATATTAATTGGGATTGCATTAAATCTGTATATTAATTTGTGTAGAATGGAATTTTTTCTTTTTGTTTTTTTTATTACTTCTTTATTTTTTTAACAATAAGTAATAATTTATGAGTACAAGCATCCTTCATGTAAAACCAATTTGTAAGCAGTTGTGCCCAAACCCACACAGCCCATGTGTCCCACCATCCAGCTGGGGGGGGGGGGCTTGTATTTTTAATCAAGTTGATCAAATGAGTGTCCAGACTATATTGCTGTAGTTTCACCATTCAGCCCAATCACAGCCCTTACATTCTACCATGCCCCCTCTTCCACAGATTGTTCCCTAGGCTTAGAAAATGGGCACAAGTGGACGAGAAACAAAACAATCTACTTTCTCTGGAGAGGTTGTCTTGTACTCTGGTCAATTCTGGCTGTTTCCCTTCATGG
The DNA here is from genome assembly GCA_009823505.1 of Rhizomys pruinosus. Lineage (NCBI taxonomy): Eukaryota > Metazoa > Chordata > Mammalia > Rodentia > Spalacidae > Rhizomys > Rhizomys pruinosus. The sequence continues at coordinate 1,276,121 of VZQC01013424.1, forward strand.
GCTGACAGTTTGTCCAGGAATAACCTTTCAATCCTACTAATGAAGCAAAAGCAATTAGATATATAGGTATTTAAACAGTACTAATTGTTATGGTAGGTTACTTTGGTATAGGCACAGATGTTTGGATTGAAAAATATTAATTTTTCCAATCCATGAACATGGGAGGTCTTTCCATCTTTTGATGTCTTCTTCAATCTCCTTCTTCAGGGGTTTAAAATTTTTGTTGTAGAACTCTTTGGTGTCTTTGGTTAGAATTGTTCCTAGGTATTTTATTGTTTTCTGAGGCTTTTGGGATTGGGAAGGTCTCCTTGTATTCCTTCTTTAGTTGCTTGTTGTTGATGTAAAGAAAGGCTACTGATTTTTCTAGGTTAATTGTGTATCCTGACACTCTACTGAAACTGTTAATCATTTCCAACAGTTTTCTGGTGGAGTTTTTAGCATCCCTTAGGTAAACTGTCATAGCGTCTGAAAAAAGGGATAGTTTTACTTCCTCTCTTTCAATTAGTACTCTTTAATTTCCTTTTCTTGCCTTATTGACCAAGCCCATGTTTCAAACACTATATTGAAGAGAGGTGGTGACAAGCGGCAGCATTGCCAAGTTCCTAACATTAAAGGGGTTTCTTCTAACTTTTCTCCATTTAGGATAATGTTGGCTGTCAGTTTCTTTTATATGTTGAGGAATGATCCCTCCAGTGCAATTCCCTCTAGGAATTTAACTAGGAAGGCATGCTGGATTTTGTGGAAGTCTTTTTTTGCATCAATTGAGACGATTGTGTGGCTTTTATCTTTCAGTCCATTTATATGCTTGTTTATATTTAGTGATTTTCATATGTTGAACCATCCCTGCATCTCTGCTGTGAATCCTATTTGGTCATGATGGATGATCTTGATGTGGGTCTGTATGTGATTTGCCAGTATCCTGTTTAGAATTTTGGCATCTGTGTTCATTAGGGAGATGAGTCTATAGTTCTCCTTTTTGGTTCTTTCTTTGCTTTGTTTTGGTAATAGAGTGATGCTGGCTTCATAGAAGGAATTTGGGAGAATTCCCTCTGTTTGTATCCTTCTAAACAATTTCAGTAATAATGGTTGTAAGTCTTTTTGAAATGTTTTATAGAATTCTGCCATGAAACCCTCTGGACCTGGGCTTTTTTTAGTTGGCAGGTTTCTTATTATGCCTTTAATTTCTTCATATATTATGGTTCTATTTAAGCTGTCAATTTCTTCTTGGTTGAGCTTTGGTGATTCCCAGGATTTCATATATTCATCCATTTCTCCTAGGTTTTTATACTTGGTAGAGTATAGGTTTCTGAGGTATTCCAATATGATTTTCTGGATCTTTTCATTGTGCCAGGAACAAGTTGTTTTTTATGTCTATAGCCCTGTAATATAGTTTGGAGTCTGGTGTATTGATTCCCTTTGTATTGCAGGTTTTGCTCAGGTTTGCTTTAGCTATTCAGGGTCTTTTTTTTTCCATATGAATTTAAGGATTTTGTTTCCAAGACTGTGCAGAAACTCATGGGGATTTTAATTGTGATTGCCTTGAATCTGTATATTAATTAGGGTATAAAAGACATTTTTACTATATTAATTTTTCCAAGCCATGAGAATCAGTGGTTATTCCATATTTTAATGTCTTCTTCAATCTCCTTTCTCAGTGATTCAAATTTTTTGTTGTAGATATCTCTGGTGTCTTTGGTTAGGTTTGTTCCTTGATATTTTATTGTCTTTGAGGCTATTGTGACTGGGAAGGCCTCCTTGTATTTCTTCTTCATTTGCTTGTTATTGATTTAAAGAAATGTTACTGATTTTTCTAGGTTAATTTTGTATCCTACCACTTTACTGAAATTCTTAATTGTTTCTAAGTCTGAAAAGAAACTCTTGGGGAATTCTATTTGGATTGCATTGAATCTTTATATTAGTTTGAGTAGGATGGAGATTTTTACTAAATTAGTTTTTCCAATTAATTACCATAGGAGGTCTTTCCATCTTCTTGTATCTTCTTCAATCTCCTTATACAAGGATTTTCAGCCCATTTAGGTGCATTATGACATTTGTTGATTTGCATATGTTGATCCATCCCTGCATCTCTGTTATAAATCTGACTCGGTCATGGTCAATGTTCTTTTTTTTTTCCCATCCTCCAATCAATGATCTTTTTGATGTGTGCCTGTATGGAGTTTGAAAGTATTTTGTTGATAATTTTTGCATCTATGTTCATTAGTGAAATGGGCCTATAGTTTTCTTTTTTGGTTGTATCTTTGCTTGGTTTTAGCTACTAGAGTGATATTGGCATTGTAGAAAGAAGTTGGGAATTTCCCTCTGTTTCTATCCTTCTGAACAGTTTGAGTAACAGTGGCTGTATGTCCACTTTAAATGTTTTATAGAACTCTGCTCTAAATCCATCTGGGCCTGGACTTTCTTTAGTTGGGAGGAATTGAAATGGGGCTGGAGAGATGGCCTAGTGGTTAAGAGTGCCGACCGCTCTTACAGAGGACCCGGGTTCGATCCCCAGCACCCACATGGCAGCTGAGAACCGTCTGAAACTCCAATTCCAGGAGAACTCCAGTTCCAGGGGAATCCGACACCCTCTTCTGACCTCCGCGGCATTGCATGACACGGGTGCACAAACTTGCATGCAGACAGTACATTCATTTCTGTATGTGTATACATACAGAAATAAATAAAAAAATTTTTTTTTAATTTTAAAAAAAGAAATACTATTTCAATTTACTCATATATTATGGACCTTTTTAAGCTGTCACTATCTTCTTGATTAAGGTTTGGTGAATTCCAGGGTTTCAGGTATTCATCCATTTATCTTAAGTTTTCAAATATTTAAGAGTGTTTTTTAAATTTTTTATTTATTTTTATTTATTTATTTTTATTGATGCTTGTGTATTTCAACATCATTTTCTCCAATCAAGTTCAGGCATATATTCCCCTTCCTATTCCCCCACCCACCCCTACCCCATCCCAGATCATGCATTCTGCCCGTAAAATTTTCTTGCATCTCTCTGCTGTTTTTTTTGTTTGTTTGTTTTGTTTCTGTTTCATGTCTTTTTAAATTAAGTTTGATTAATGTGTGAGTACGAGGGCATCCTTCATGAATATAAAAACTAATTCAATTTGCGAGAGTTTTGTGCCAAACCCACACTCTGAGTCAGCTCATGGGCCCACCATCCCAAGCAGGGTGAGGGCTGGACTTGTTCATGATCAATCCAGTTTATCACAATGAGGTCAGCTATATTGTGTTAAGTTTCACCATTCACCCCAAATCGCACCCTTATACATTCTTATAGCCCCCCCTTCCGCAGATTGTTCCCCAGGGGCTAGAAACTAGAATAATGGGCACCAGGTGGATGAGAAGCAAAACAGTCTACTTCCTTCTTGGAGCTGTGTTTTGTCTTCTCTCTATCAATTCTGGCTGTTTCTTTTCATGGGCCCTGCCCCAAGCTGTCCAGGCATCACTGTTCGATCCTACAATAAGCATATGCAAATAGATATATAGTATTTAAACAGTATAATATACAGCTTTCAATCCTACTAATGAAGCACACGCAATTAGAGATTATAGGTATTTAAACATAAATTATACAGCCTTTCAATCCTATTAATGAAACACAAGCAATTATAGGATATATACGTATTTATTAGCTTCTTACTACATCCTCTATTTCTTCATATTGTTATGGGTCTGTTTAAGCGCTGGTCTCTTCTTGGCCAAGCGTTGGTGATTCCCAGGGATTCAATATTCATTATCCATTTCTTCTAGTTTTCCAAATTGTTAGAATATAGTTCTTGTAATATTCACATATAATTTTCTTGATCTATTCCTTGTCCGTTGTGATATCCCTTTTCATCAATTGTATGATTTGATTGCTTCCTTCTTTCCTTTTTTTTTTTTTTTTTTTTTTTTTTTTTTTTTTGGTTTTTTGGGTTTTTTTTTTAATTTAAATTTTATTGATTTTTTGCATTTTATACATCACTTTTCCCAATTCAAGAATCAGGCCATATTTCCCTTTCCCTTCCCCCCCATCCCCACCCATCCAGATCATGTATTCTCCATAACTGTCCTGCAATCTTCAGGTTTTTTTGTTTTCATTTTTACTATAAGTGATAATCCATGAAAAATCCTTCTGCAAAACCTAATCTATAGACTGTTGCCCAAACCCCACCAGTCCACCATTCATGGAGTGCTTGACAGAGTTGTTTGTTCAATCAAGTTGATCAAATGAGTGCCAGACATACATCGCTGTAGTTCACCATTCACCCCAATCGCACCTTTACATTCTACCACGCCCCCTACTTCCGCCATATTGTTCCCTTACTTAGAAAAGGCACAGTTGGATGAAAGTAATAACTGTCCTCCTCTCGAGCTGTTGACTTGATTCTGGTCAATTCCTGGGCTGTTCCTTCATAATTGGCTGATCAGTTTGTCCAGGAATAACCTTTATCCTACTAATGAATCACAATCAATTAGATATATATTTATTTAAGCAGCACTAATATTATGTAGTACTTTGGCAAAACATCTCGTTTATGTATTAATTCATGAATTACATTTTTACCCCCCTGATAAATATAACAGAGTCTTACTGTGGCTATACATCTCCTAACCTGTAGAGATGAGGCTGTGCAACAGCCAGGGTTATTCCTCCAAGAAGAGAGCGCAACAGCCATGTAGATTGGGATATACAGACACATGGCTGCCTACTGCTGCACATATCCATTCCAGGCAGTGTGAAGTGTAGCTGCTGCTGATGGTGGAGTCTTGTTTGACTCAGGAGACCCGTATTTGCTTTATTGGTTAGGTGCCTTTGGGAACACTCTCTGGCATTCCAGAGGGCCATCTGTACCCTTGCATGTCGGTCTCAATAGCATCCCTCCGATGTTAACGTCAAGTGGTCTTCTGGCAGCAGGGTCTTATTCGCCTCTTCCTCCTGCAGTATCCCAACTAGTAGCAAGGAGCCCGCTTACCTTTTGTGGCCTTGGATCCCCTGGCCAACATCCCCCTGGTGAACAATCCATTGCTGATGTCCAGAGCTCCTGATTAATTACCTTGTCCTAAGTGCATAGCCCTAGGACATTGTATTTTTAGTATTATATTTTGGTTCTGAACAGAGTATAATCCTTCACAGTTCCCATGTCTATTAGTCAATTAAAGAAGAGTTTTTCGTTTTTTTTTTTTTATAAGAGATTACCTCTATGAATAGTTGCTCTCCAAGTTACATGTTGGAAAATACATCATAATCGTCATATTCTCCTTTTTCCTAAGGGGGGAGGCAAGAAAGCATATCAAAACCTTTGTTGCACCTTGAAGTAAAGTTCATTAGGGCTCCATTATAGATAGTTGTTACATTTAGATCCACAGAAGGTTCGAGTTTATGGCAATCTGAGGCTTTTCGTCCTTTCATATGTTCAGACGGGTCAACCTTTCAGTGAGTTGCCTTCTTTGGTACATCCTACTCAATGCAAAGCGTATCTGTCTGCTTCTCAGCGCCTTAAGTGGTGACATTGGTCCTGTGGAACAAACAAATCTTTTCACTAGTTAGTTTTAAGATTGAATGCAAGGTTTTGACGAAGGTTTCATGTCTTTCTGTACCCCCCCCCTTTTTTTTAAACCCATGAGTCTCCAGAAGACCAGTTGTATTAAATAACTATAGGGTAGAATCAAGGCACTACAGATTTCATCAAATTCACCCAGTTTGTTTGCGGACTATAGATGATTAACTGGGAAGCAAACTTAATTTTGCTTTAATCATCTAAAGAGAATGCTAAAGGTGATACGTGTACAACAGAGAAATTTTATAGAGAACATTTGTATGTGCCAATCCCAAAGTTATTGCTCTAGGAATTTGTGTAAAACAAATGTGGAAACACAAAATTATATTCAATGTTAACAGATGCATTAAATTACCGTTTTTATCAGAGCTGTAAACCATGTTGTTTTAATATAGCCCACATAAGTTACATTTTACTATAAGTCCGAAGACACACATGTTTCCTGTAGCGACGTAGTCTTAAGGGAAACTGGTCTTGTGAGCTCACATCAATTAAAATATGCCTGATGAATTACATCCGTGTCCCTCCCACCATCCCCCCTTCCCCAATTCAACCATTTCTTAAGGTCCATTTCTGATGCAGTCTTGTCGGTTGGTGTTCTACTATTCATCCCTCTCCAGGAGAAATATTAATCTGTGTTGGTACTAGCATCCCAACATATGAGTATACACCATTTGTCGTTTGTTTTCTGGGACTGTGGTTAGCTGGATCACTTAACATAATGTCTTCCGCTCCATCCATTTACCTGCCAAATTAATGATGTTGTCCCTCTTTACCTGCCTAGAACTCCATTGTATACATGTACCATTTTGCTCTATATTCACTCATCATTGGGTCGTTTAAGCTGCTGGTCTCCTCTTGGCCAAGCTTTGTGATTGGCCCAGATTTCAGATATTCATCCATTTCTATTCTAGGTTTTACAAACTTCGGAGAATATAAGGTTCTTGTAATATTCCCATATAAATTTTTCTTGATCTTTTTCCTGTCCGTTTGATATTTCCCTTTTCATCACAGATGCATTGATATGGAGTTTTTCTCCTCTTTCTTTTTTTAAACTGGCTAGAGGTCTGTCTATCTTGTTTTATTTCTTCAAAGAACCAACTTTTGTTTGTTTATTGATTTTTTTGTATTTTCCTTTGTTTCTATTTCATATGATTTCTGCTCTGATTTTTTATTTTCTTCCTGTCTGTGTGCATTTAGGGTTCATCTGGTTATTGCTCTCAAGTGTTTGCTGTAGTGTTAGATGCATTCACTTTGCTCTTTCTGTTTTTCTGATGTAGGCACCCATGGCTATAACTTCCCTCTAGGACTGACTTTAATGGTATCCCATAAGTTTGTTGTGTGTTGTATTGTCATTGTCATTCAGTCAGGAATGGTTTATTTCTTTCTTTCTTTATCTCTTCCTTGACCCATTTCATGTATTCAAGTAGTGTGTTGTTTAAGTCTCATGTGTTTGCAGGAGGTTTTGTCTTGTCCTGGTTTGATTGCTTTTTACTTTATTGCACTGTCGTCTACATAGAATGCATGGAAATATTATTTCACCACTTTTTGTCTTTAGTAGAGTTCTCTTTTTCTGTGTCCCAGATGTGCGTCGATTTTGGAGAAGTTCCGTGGGTGCTTAGTAGAAACTATATTCTCTGTATTAGGATGAAGGTTCGTAGCAGTCTAGAGGTCCATTGGTGTATCATATCGTTCATTTCATTCGATTGTCTCTCTGTTTAGTTTTTGTCCTGTTTACACTATTTAAAGACCAGTGGGGTATGAAATCTCCCACTATGAGTTGACTGGTAGTCTGTTCTTGTGGTCCTGAGAATTGCTTTAAAAGTTTGGTGCAACCAAGAAAAAATTTTTTTGGGGCTATATATTCATAATTATGAAATCTTCTTCTTGTGGGTGTTCCTTTTGATGAAAATGTAATGCCTCTTTGTCTTTAGATATGATATATTGTTAAACAGATGATTGCTTATGGTAGGTTAATTTGCATAGACACAGATGGTTCGTGATGATATGTTAATCCATGAATTATCATTTCTTCTGTATAAGTATGAAACAGTCTCGTGGTTTATAACATCTCCTAACCATTAGAGGATGTAAGCTTGTGGCATCAGCCGTGGGTTATTCCTCCAAGGAGAGAGCTAATAGCCAATTAGATTTGGGATATACAGACATATGGCTGCCACTGCTGCACAGTATTTCCAGGCAGATGAGGTGTAGCTGGTGCTGATGGAGGAGTCTTGCTTGACTCAAGGAGACCTATATTTGCTTTATTGGTTTAGTGGCCTTTGGTAACACTCTCTGGCATTCCAGAGACCATCTGTATACTTGCAAGTGCAGTCTCCATACATCTTTCCCACGTTTATATCAGGTCATCAACAGCAGGGCCTTATCACCTCTCTTCCTGCAGATATCCCAGTTTGGAGGCAAGGAGCCTTTACCTTGTGTGGGGGCTTGGATTCCCCGGCCAACATCTCCTTGGTAGAAAAATCCATTGTTGATGTCAGAGCTCCTGTATTAATATATTTTGTTTAAGTGCATAGCTTAAGGAGACTTTAGCATTATATTTGGTTCTTAATATAGAATAATCCTTTTTACAGTTTCTATGTCCATTAGTCAATTAAAGAAGGCAGTTTTACCGATTTTACAAGAGAATACCTCTATAACAGCTGGCTCCAATCTATAACTGGAGAACCACCTCATCATCATCATATTTCTCCTTATTCTATGGGGGGGAGTTAAAAAAGTCTCTTGTATTAAAACCTTTGCGGTACCTAGAAGGTAAGCTTTGTTAGGATTCATTAAAAATAGTTGTTACTAGTAGGATCCAGAGAGGGGCCTGATGTCTGCAGCAGTCTGAGGCATTTCTTCCCTTCAATGTCCAGAGGAGTCAATCCTTCTGCTGGCACTTTCTGGTACATCCTACTCACTGCAAAGCTGCATTTTCTTTCTCAGCCATTAAAAAGTTGGTGATACTCTGGCCTGTTGGAACTTACAAATCCTTTCCCGCAGTTAGTTTTAAGATTTGGATTGCAAGGCTTTTTGACAAAAATTTTTCATATCTATATCCCCCTTTTTTATTTTAGGTTTTTATTTTTGACACATGAGACTCAAAAAAGCAGTTGTATTATATATACCTATAGGGTGGAATCAAGACACAGATTTCATCAAGTTCATCCATGCTGTTTTGGGTTACTGTATGCGATTAACTTGGGAAACAAACTTTATTTTTAAATGTTTTTAAAATATTCTCATATGATTGTCTTAATATTTCATTGTCATAATTTCCTTTTCATATTGAATTCTCTTAATTTGGAGTTGCTTTATCCTTCTTTTAGTCAACTGAGCTAAAGGTCTATCTACCTTGTTTATGCTTTCAAAGAATCAGCTCTGGGATTTATTGATTCTTTTTATTGTTTTCTTTCTTTCTTTCTATTTCATTGATTTCAAATCTAATTTTTATTTATTTTTTTTCTTTCTGTGGGGTTTTTGATTCATTTGTTATTTTGCCTCTCAATTGTTTTTAGTTGTAATGTTAGGTCATTTATTTGTGCTCTTTCTGTTTTTTTTTTTTTTTTTTTAATGCAGGCACATAGGGCTGTAAATTTCCCTCGTTGGACTGGATTTAAAGTAACCCATAAGTTTTGCTGTATTGTGTTGTGGTTTCATTTATTTCCAGGAATAGTTTTATTTCTTTTTTTATTTCTTCCTTGACCCGTTCATTATTCAGGAGTGTGTTGTTCAGTCTCCTTATGTTCTTATAGATAGTAAGGCTTCTTCTGGCGTTGATATTGAGCTTCATTGCACTGTGGTCTGATAGAATGCATGAGATTATTTTGATCTTTTGTATTTGTTGAGCTTTTTTTTTTCTTTGTCCCAGGATATCGTTGATTTTGGAGAATGTTCCATGGGGTGCTAAGTAAAAGGTATATTATCTGGTGTTTGGGTGGAATATTTGATAGATATCTGTGAGGCCATTTGGTGTATTGTATTGTCTCTCTGTTTAGTCTTTGTCTGGTTGACCTGTCCAAAGAGCACAGTGGGGAATTGATGTCTCCTACTATTAGTATGCTGGTATTAATCTGTGCCTTGAGGTCCTGCTTGAATTGTGTTTATCAAGTTCAGAGCACCAGAGTTTCATGTGTATATGTTCATGATTGTGAAATCTTCATGGTTAATTGTTCCTTTGACAAGGCCTTTGTCTCTTTTAATTAGTTTTTCTTTGAACTGTATTTTGCCTGATATTAGAATAGCATCTCCTGCTTGCTTTTTCCTACCATTTGCTTGGAATATTCTTTCCATCCTTTCACTTTAATTTGGTGCATATCCTTGAGGGTGAGATGGGTTTCTTGTAGACAGGCTATAGATGGATTCTGTTTCTTAATCCATTCTCCCAGTCTGTGACTTTTGATTGGGGAGTTTAGTCCATCAATATTTAAGGTTATTGTTGAGATATGTGTGTTGCTTCCTTTCACCTTATTTTCTGTTTGCATTCTTGATCTAGCTTTGTATTTCCTCAATTATACTTTTATTAATTACTCTCTCTCCCTGCTTGAGGATAGTTTCTCCTTTCTTCTGACCTTTGCAGTGCCTCGAGTATTTTCTGAAGGGTTGGTTTTCTGGAAATGATTGCTTTCATCTTGTTTATGTAAAGGAAAGCTTTTTCTTTCTCCTTCAACTATAATCAACATTTTTCTGGGTATAGTACTGGGTTGGCATTTACAGTCATTTAGTACTGGGAATAGTTTGGTTCACATTCTTCTGGCTTTTATCATTTGCACTGAAACTACAGCTGTAATTCTGATGAGTTTCCCTTTATGTGTAACTTGTTTTCTCTTCTGGTTTTCAATATTTTTTTTCTTTGTTTTGGCCTTGTAGCGTTTTAAGTATGATATGGAGTGGGGTAATTCTTTTGTCATCTTACCTATCTGGTGTTCTATGTGCTTCTTGTATTTGTATGGGCTTGTCTTTTCTCAGTTTGGGGAAATTCCCTTCTATTATTCTGGTGAAGATCTGATCAATATCGTTGTCCTGGGATTCTTCTCCTTCCTCTATCCCTATGATATGGAGGTTTTGTCTTTTTATAGTGTCCCACATTTCCTGATTGTTCCACTGTTGTGTTTTTTTAATTGTTTCATAAGCTTTGCCTGAGCACTTTATTTCTTTCCATGTTGTCAGCCATTCTTGATATTCTATTTTCTGTTTCATCCAATCTATTACTGTCTGGTGCAAAAGAAGCTTCTGTGATGAATGGTGACTGGAATATTTGTTTATAATACAAGAATAGATATTTTGCACATAAAATTTTACATTAGTCTAGGAATGTCACATTCTTGGTTTTATCTATAAGATCTGTGTATTTTTTCCTTGTCAATTCTGTCTAAAACAGTGAGAAAGCTGACAGATTGAAGAAGCAGAAATTCCTCATACTTCCTACCTTAGGCTCTAAACCTTATTTTTCTCTCTTGTAGTAATTACAACTTAAGAAATGCCTATATTGGATTGAGTCAAGGATTCATACAACTAACCTTACAATGCAAATGAAAACAAATGTAGATATTTACATGTGGTTTAACAATATTATTTAGAAATACATTTATCAGAGGAGTTTTTCAGATACCTTCAGAACCTGATCCATAATATTTTCATCAATAGAATTCAGCTTTAGATAGTATGATGACACACTCATTTTGAGTAAGCCTGCCTAGAGTGGGAAAATTTTGCTTTTTAACATTTCCCACAGGATGATCTCTCCTGATATAAAAATGTTGGCTTCATACTCATGGCTTTCACATGAAAAGTTTTTTCACACTTGTGGACAAATTCACAAAGGAGGAGACCATCCCTGAGGTCTTGATGAAATCATGCTTCATAAACATATTTTCTACCTGTTTTTCACCTGAATACAAGACCTCAGATGTAGAGCCTAAGGCAACAAGGTGTTACTTAATTTTGAGGTCAACACGGAAGAACTGTCAGAAATATTTTTTATAATAAGAATAAATTAGTAATCATCAAAATTACTAGTACAGATGTTCACAAACAGATGATCTGTGTATATAATGGCAGGACCCTGAAACTCCTACATCCAACAGATTTTAAGGCTTGGGAGGTACTTCTGTAATAGGATGTTTTATTGGATTGTAATTCTTGGGCTCCTGCAGATTCCCAATCTTGTGTGTGCTTATAGCAAGTGTTATTTCACAATCAAGGAAGATTTTCATCATGAAGGAAATATTAAAATTGGTGCATTTTTCCCTATTCATATTTTCTATCAAGTCAACAAATCTCCGCCAAATGACTCACATTATTTCCATAACATGGCTCTACAGTAAGTGCCTTTTGTCATTGATTAATTTTCAGAATTCAGGCTTATTCTGACCTAGGGGCTCTATTTAATCAAATATCATTAATTTCCATGTTTGCCATTCTGACAATCTTTCTCACCACTCTGATGCCTCTTCTTCAAATATGTGTTCACCTTGCCTTCTTTCTTTTCTCAAATTGGAGGAGATAATTTTGTTTTTATTTTTAAATTTCAGAATTTGATCATTGTATCTCCTTTAAATCACTTTGCCATGTCTGTAATGCCTCAAGTTTTCATTATTATCAATGTTAGATATTTAAAAGGCTTTTTAGTTCATCAAAAGTTGACAGGTCTTCAGGGCATCCCACACAACAATTTGTGCTCCTATGATAAATGATGCTACCAAAAGCAGTGACTTCTGAATGCCTTATGTTACACTGTAGCCACAAGTCTTGCCTTTACTAGACACTGCTTATTTAAGAATAGAGTGTCACACTTCTCTGCTGTGAAAAGTCTTCACCTATCTTTTATTCTATCCATATGGATTTGTAAAGATCTTCAGTATTTTCTGACTCATTCTCCTTGATTAGTACTTGCTTCGTATGTTTCCAGTATGTTTTCCCTCATTGTTATGTCTGTGTTCAAAAGGCACATTTCCTTTGAGCCATTTAGTGCTTTTTATTTAACTGTCTCCAGTCCTCAAGATTGGTAGATTCTTTCAGACTAGTCTGACAGAATTTCCTTCTACTAGATAAAGAAAATATTTCATTTCTATTTCTTTTTTGGGAGGGAAGTAAGTCGTTTCATTCCATTCAGGCATTCCCATGGTGGTAGTAGTCAATCCAATAAGTTTCTGTGCTAGACAAATGTAGCTTGCACGTAGCTGTACAAATGGAAAGGACTAAAGAAACCCATGTTGGGAGACAATTGTTTTAAATCAAGTAAAGGAAACATGGTGTTTGATGATATGGTATACGTGTTTAAGTCTCTGGCTCACAACTTTAAAAAGGAACATAGAATGGAGGAGTGTGGTAAAAATTACATTAATCAGTAGAAGAGGGAAATATTCAGATATGAATCTATTGAGGGAATTTGATAGAATTAGTTTGAAATCAAATAAGCAGTGATGGACATAGATAGCTAAAATTTGATGTCTAAATGAAGTACTTTATGAAGTCTACTTACTTCTTGGAGCCTATTTTATCTTAAATATTATTGTAATGTTGTCTCATATATTCCAGCTAATTTAAAAGCCTTGGAACCTGAGTGTAGAGTCTTCTATTAATATTCCTAATGCTCTTTGTTACTCCTGTTTTCCTCTGCTCTCTAACATCTCTCACCAGTGTGCCTCAGTATGTGGTTCTCTCTTGACTGTACAGCAATAAATGTATGTATGTTAAGGAATACTTTTCCATTCATGAGCTTCTAGTAGCTTGCTTGTGCTTTAAGGACAAGAGAATATTGGAATGAGACATTGTTTTCACTACTCCAGAGGTAGGATATAATTCCAAACTATATTATTGACTAATGAAAATGGAATAGTTATAGTGAAAGATTAGCATGATTCTCTAATATAAGGTACTATTTTACATCTTTTGAACTTATTTTATTTTATGTTTATGAATGTTTTTCCTGCATGTATTTAAATGTACCAGGAATGTTCAATGCCTATAGAGGAAAGGCATGTTGTTTCATCCCATGTTACTTGAGTTGCAGACAGTTGTTAGCCACCCTCTGGGTCTTAGGAACTGAACCTCTGGTCTGTACAATAGCACCTGACATGGATTCAGTCCTTCTACTATCTAGGTGCTATGGATCAAAAATACTTCATCTAAGTTGGTCAGGCCTAGTACCTGCTGACTTTACTACACGAGGTATGTGGCTGAACTATGTTAAATATTTTTGTACATAGCTCTTAACTGCTGACCCTTTTCTCTATCCACAGACACCTTTTTCAATATGTTTGTTTTTTTCTGAGAAAATGGGAAACATGGAGGCATTTAACATGATTCTGATTAAATTCACAATTTTCCTATATGCATGTATGTACATATTTTGAAAAAGTGATTGGCATGTCTTCAATAGTTTTCAGTCACATTCTTCTAAACGCTCAAGTATTTTCATTTTAGTTATTCTGATTACAAAATGATCACAGTCTATTTTTAATTGGATTTTACTTACATACTATGATAACTAGTTACATGTAAATGTAATTGTATTTTGCGTATGGAATGTATGCAAAGTTCCTTTATATTTTCTGATTTATGTTCATGTCTTTTCAATTTTTTTCATAGATTTATTTGTGTTTGTCTGTACATGTGCCTTCTTCACACTTGTGCCTAGCCAATGTAGTGATCTCGGAGTACATGACACAGACATGGATTCAATCCTTCTCCCATTTGTATGCTATGGATCAAAAACAGTTCACCTAAATCAGTTGGTCAGTCTTATCACCTGTGGATTTTTTTCGTGGGGATGTGGCTGACCAACGTGATAAATATTTTTGTGTGCAGATGATATTCTGTGCAAAACATATCAAATGCAAGTTCTCCAGGCATGAAAGGGTAAAATTATTTTGTATTTAATGAAAAATATGGCTGACGATATGCCAACATGATTTTATTCCCATTTTTTATTCATTGCTTAGCCTAATATTTTGAAAAATAGTATGCATAGTAAGAATACATACTTTATGTAAATTTTCATATACTATAATAAATCCCTTTGTGAGCATTTTTACACATTGAAAGATATAGCTTTTTTATGTTTATTTAAAAATATTTTACAATATAAAGATTAGTTTAAATGATTTTTGATCTTTTATTGTGTATACAGGATGTGTTTTGCATAATTTTTATTAAATTTTTGTAAATTTCATTCAATATATTTTTATCTTATCTAGACACTCTCTTTTCTGCAACCTCTTTTACTACACTCCACACAATTTCTTGTACTCTAATACATCCATATATATATATGGATGGTAGATATATATATATATATATATATATATATATATATTTCAGTGTTTCTTCAATAGGTAAACAGGTTAACCTCCCAAATATATCACTTTAAACAAGACTGTGTCTTTCCGTCCCTGATCCATCAGTTGTCAATACTTCCTCATATAGTTTTGGAGTTTCTTACCCACTTCTCATGCCTGTGCTGGGATCTTGTCTGGTTTGTGTTTAAATGTCATATGTGAATCTTGTTAAGATTACAATAAGTGCATATGAGTCAATGGCCATCTGTCTGGCAATCTTTGTTGACATGGATTCATCTACTGTCTCTGACTTAGTATCTTTCTAGCCCTTCTTCTGCAATGATCCCCCAGCCTTGGGAAGCAGAAAATTGATACAGGCGTTCTATTTGGGGGTAAGTGGTCTCTAGTCTCTTAGTCTCTGCTTGTTGGCCAGTTGTGGTTTTCTGTGTTAATCACCATTTGCTAATAAAGGAGCTTCTCTGGTTAGAATTGAGGGATGGCTCAGCATGTGGTTATAAAACTACCTCATTAACAGTCAATTTTATTGCTTATCTGTATAGCAGAATAAGTCTCCTAGGCTATTTCCTATGGCTGATGATTTGTCTACCTTCAGGTTCTTGAGGCAGAAACCAGTGGAACATTTAATATTGATGTGTCACAGCAGTTGAAGGCAAACTAGAGCAGTGTGCATGCCCTGTAAATTAGTATAGGAAATTTAAACATCACTTTACAAAGAAACCAATATTTTGAGCAATTATGAAATAAATTCTCTAAAAATGCTGATGCTGCTAGTATAATCTTAGCTATTTTAAGAAATAAGATGCATGATAGCAGACACTTTCTGAAAGACCATTGCAAGGAGGAACATTTTTCTTTTTTTTTAAACTTTATTTATTTTTGTATGTGTATGAATGTACTGTCTGCATGTAGGTTTGTGCACCCGTGTCCTGCAATGCCGTGGAGATCAGAAGAGGGTCTCGGATTCCCCTGGAACTGAAGTTCTCCTGGAATTGGAGTTACATATGGTTCTTAGCGGCCATGTGGGTGCTGGGGATCGAACCCGGGTCCTCTGAAAGAGCAGTCGGTGCTCTTAACCACTAGGCTATCTCTCCAGCCCGAGGAACATTTTCTAAGGCACTCACATTCTGCAGTTTCCATGGTTGTCTGCCCATTCTAGGCCTAGGACTGAGCTCAAAATGGCCTTTATGATTTGAATGATGAAGGCTTCTGATGTCCTGCCTATAATGTATGAATATAACCAAGTCATGGATATTATTGTAAATTTTTAACTGAGTTTTTTTTCCTGTTTCATACAGAACATCTTCATCATCTTTATGCCCCTTTCCCCATTGGCATCCTCCCATAGGATCCCACCATACAGGAGTTCATCCTTTCTGTCATTTGTGTGACAATTCAGTGTCATACATACATCCCTCAGTGCAACTTTATCACCTCTGGTCTAGTGAGCCTATCTGGAGTCCCTCTCTTTAAGAATATCAACTTTTCCTCTCCCAGCAGTAATCAGTTGTTAACAGTTCTTTGTAAGGTCAGGGGCTGTTGCACATTTCCACTGTTCAGTACTGGGTATTTTTTGGCTTGAATTTGCCTGGGTATTGTGCACGTAGACAACATTGTTGTACATCCATATGAACAAGTTCCCTGGAGCTTGTAAGAGTCTATTTCCATATTGTAATGAACATCTTCCCTGGCTATTACAACATTTTTCCTCCCTCTTCTGTAGTGGTCCTTGAGACCTTGGTGAGTGAAGTTTAGTATAGGAGTCCTGATCAAGATTCCCCAGACTCTTATTCTGTATGCTTTGGCCATTTGTGTCCTTTTGTGCTCATGTCCCACTATTGAATGAAGGAGCTTCATTGATGACAGTTGAAAGATATATTAATCCTCTCTGTACCTGTTGTTGTACAATGCTCCATGATCCTTAGGTTTGGAGGTGGCATTGTAGATATATCACATGTTGTTGGGAAATTCACAGACAATCTCTTTGTATGACCAGTTGTGAAACTATGTAGTAATGATTGTGTATTGCAAAAGAAACAACTTTGATTAGATGTGACTGGGAGTTAATCAAGGGTGGTGACAATAGCCTGTGTAATTTTAGCAGTTTCTTGGACTACCCTGGTCAACAACTCAATGGGAACTTTCTTTTATTTGGCATTATTTCTTGCTATGTAGCCTTGTCTATACACTTGAACACATTTAGAAGCATTGTGTGTAACGTTTCAGTAGAATATTGGACTAATATGATCCCCTCTTGGATTTTTTACACTAGATAGGCATTGTTTATCTTTCCCCTCTCTCTGCTCCAACCCTCCCTGCAAACACACTCCTGTTAAAATATCCTTATTTTCCTCATTTCTCCCCTGATAATTACTGTCTCCTGTGGTCCCCCTCCCTTGAGATCCCTTTACCCCATGGTTCCTTGTATAACCCTGCCTCTATTCTCTCATTTATGTTTCCCCATTTTACACACACCCCTTTTAGTAACACCTGTATACTACTGTCCTTTTCTTTCATGTTCCTTCTTTCCCTACATCTCCCTGGTTCCCTTCCTTTTACCTGGGTCCTGATGTTACATCAGGATATATACTCACATATAAGGATTTAGTTCTAAGATACACAAATGAGGCAAAAAATTGGTTGTTTTTTTTTTTTGAGTCTGTGTTACTTCACCTAGAACAATAGTTTATGGCTCCTTACCTGAAATTATCATGCTGTTCTTATGAAATGCATTCATTGGTAGGGCTTTATCTACTAATGGTTATAAATAAAATATTGTAAAATTACATTGCCATGTGTCTGCTTAATATAAAGGATGGTTTTGATAAACCACACTCTAAACTACCTAAAGTAAAACAAAATATTTAATTGTCTTATATTTTCTGCAAATTTTATCAGAAACCTTAAAGCCTCATAGTTCCCCAATGCAAACACAAGTAATTTTAAGATTTCTATGTATATAAATAGGATTCATATCTTATTTATAAGAAAATGTCATACAGTATTATCTACTGAACCAAAGAACTGTCAACTTCATAGTTCAACTTTGCCTATATAGAGAAAATTCATTGTAAAAGGGGTTGTCAACTGTGTAAATTCCTTCATATAAAATAATGATAAACAGGTGATCCATTCATGAATATTATGTCATTCCTCCCAGTCAATTGTATGCAATCATTCTATGCTGTTATCATACCTGGTTGCATTTTCTTAGGCTGGAATTGAAATATGTAGACTAAAAGAGGCTAAAGAAGGAAAGACCTACCCATAATCCATAAGACTAATGAAAGTTCATTGGGCACACTGGGTAAAGCGACTTTCCATATAGCTACTCTTGGGTCTCCTATACACTTGTAGACAACTCTGCAATGTTCTGTGGGTAGGCTTAATTACCTAATTGGCTTCCTGAGATAAATTTAAGGTCTTCAAATATTTGTTTGTCAAAATGATATGATTTTTGATATTTTAAATTTCCCAAGATTTCATTAACCATAAGAGAGTATAAATTATTTTAAGCTTCTGGATATGGGAAATGTATGTGGGAAAATAATTTTTCAAAATAAGGTATTTTTAGGGCTGGAGAGATGGCTTATCGGTTAAGGGCACCAACTGCTCTTGCGGAGGACACACACAGTGGCTAAGAACTGTCTTTAACTCCAGGTCCAGGGGAATCTGACACCCTCTTCTGACCTCTGCGGTATTGCACTACACCGGTGCACCAACCTACATGCAGACAGTACACTCATACACATAAAATAAATAAATAAATAAATAAATAAATAAATAAATAAATACTATTTTAGCTGTAACATAAATTTTGTTTATTGTAATTTGTAACAGAAGTATAATGTGTGTGGCCAAATAAATCCATTATGGCTGAGTATAAGAAAGCTGGCTTCTACCCAGATAACCTAGAAGACTGGCAGGAGATTGGAGTCACTCTCACTCATCATATTGGACATCAAGCACCTGAAGCCCACCCCCTAGAGGAATGTACCTTGAAGTGTAACATTCCTAAGCTTATCCCTAGTGAGGCATTTCCTCCCTGTCCTTAGGAGGCAAATGGCCCGAGCCATAAGCTTATCTTGAGGGCTTTGGTATTCCTGCCATAAAACTTAGCCTTTGCAGAACACATGTAGTCATTCCCTCTGTTCTGCCCACCTTCTGATCAAAGAGCCCACCAAAACTCTATATAAGTGCTTAAAATCCTTGTAATAAATGAGTTTGTTTGCTGATGTATCTCCTGAGTCTTTCTTCAGGTCCATTCAGGTTCATTCTCTGTCTCAGGGACCATCCTCTGCTCCCTCCTCCCACTCCCCTCCTTGCTGCCCTGGAAAGTCACACTATGGCTGGGCACAACTGGCATACCTAGGGCCGTGAGGCTCTTGACCTGGGAGGCAGGAACATTATGATGCAGAGGAAGCCAACAATAAAGTTCATGGTATTTTTACATGAACAGGATCACAAGTATACCACATTTTTTCATCCATTTGTCACTCAAGGGGCACTTACGGAGTTTCTATTTCTTTGCTTTTGTGATGAGAGGAACAACAAATGTGGACGTACATGTATCTCTAAAGCATATTAATTCATTTGGGTATATGCTAAAGAGTAGTAGAACTGATTCATGTCATAGAGTCATTTTTAGTTATTTGACAGTTCTCTGCTCTACTTTCCATAGTGGTTGCATGAGTTTGCATTTCCACCAAAATCGAATGAGCATTCCTCTTTCTCCAAATCCTCACTAGCAATTCTCTTTATCTTACCCAGCCTAAATGAGTTAAATGGAATCTTGATATGTTTTTTTTTTCCATTTTTCCAATTACTAAGGATGTTGAACACATTCTCAAGTGTGTCTTAGCAATTTTATTTCTTCTTTTGAGAATTCTGTGTTCAGGCCTATAGTCCATGTTTTTATTGGGTGGTTTATTTTCTTCTATCTTTGTTTTCTGGGTTCTTTGTATATTATGTTCTGGATATTAATCCTCTGGAATATATATATATATATATAT